>JASAMX010023895.1:37500-58287 GCA_030248175.1 Microlaimidae sp. YZB2_3 | reverse complement strand
TTTAATAAACATAAAAATTTTGATTTTGTTATTACAGCGAAAAACATAAAAAGTCAATGGAAATAGCTGCCTGTATATTTTTTGACCAATGTAAAAAATCCATCGGGGAGCCTGGAAGGAAACACCACTCACTACGGAAAGAAAAGTTTTACTGTATTACTAGTCGCTTCTGCATTAAAATACTTCTTTTTCTGGTAATAATCCTTCATAATTTTAATAAGATATTAAAAAAAACTATCACAAATAAAGATTTTTAAATAGAAGTAAAAATAAAAGCCAAAAAAAAACAAAAATAGAAGACAAAAAAATAGTTGCCTTATCAATATTTTTCTGACTGAAGTTGAAAAAATATTACAGAAAGCACAGATAGTCTATATTAAAACCTATCGGTCTTTGTGTCTGGTAACAGTTTGAGATACATTTAATAAAATTTTCCAGAAGGCGACCAATCACAATTCTGCGGTATGACGTTTTCTTATCAAAATTAAATGAGAAACGCAAAGTAAGCTTTTTTGAATTACACAATTTTATAAAATATACAAAAATTAACCAATTTTATCTCTTAAAAAATTTGCATTTAGACTTCAAATTGAAAAATTTAATACATAATTATTAAAGTACGAGTTTTGATCTTTTTTATTAAACCACATTTGTTAAAATTTTTTAAAAGTTTTGTTGTTAAATAGTCGATTGAATATTGTACGTATTGAGGTCAGCTAGATTTTATTTGCCAATGTATAGAGTATATCTTATCCCGGTATGGATGGCTCTTGAACCTGCCTTCAGAAGACTGAAGGCAGGTAGAAAGCAGGTAAAACTGCCTCAGAGGCAGCATGGAGGCAGGGTGAAGGAAGCTAAGAGGCAAGGTGGAGGTTGGTAAACCTGCCTCGGAGATAGTTATTTATTGAGGTGACCCTGCCTCCTATGTCGAAGCATATTCAGGTAAGGAGGCAGGTAGAAAGCAGCTAAAACTGCCTCGGAGGCAGATAGGAGGCGGCGAAATTTCCTATGGAGGCAGGTAGGAGGCAGGTAAAAACCGATTTTCCCAATTAAGTAACCGGTCTTTATCGGGATAAAATAGTCGCTATACAAATGAACCTGTCTTAAATTTTCACTATGAAAATGAAAAAATAAAAGTTTTCACACAACAATAAACAACCCTTGTCACTTCGGTGTGACCGAGTCCTAAGGGTCAACAAGATGAGCGTAGGATTTAAAATTTATTTTTTTTGTTTTCGACTTTAACTAAATTTAGTTTTAGTTTTTAATGTAAATTTTTTAAATTCTAAAGTTTGAAATTAAACAGCAATGAATCGTTCTCGTTCATCGATAAAGAAGATTTTTTTAAAAAAATCCCAAAAGATTAGAGTAACTGACTTAAAGTCGGCCAGGGGCCTATTTCATAATGATTTCTGCAATTGTAAATTAAAAAACGCATTTTATTTCTTCTTATTTTATTAATTAAAAAATACGTACGTAACTGTGGAATTTACGGAATTTACAGACATGTAATTTTTTAAATTCTAAACGCAATTTTATTAATATACTTTTTTATTAAAAATACAAAATAAAAATATGAGTTTATTAATTTACAGCTGTAAATTAATTACAAGCAATTTTTATGAAATAGGCCCCACAGGCTTTAATTTCGGCATCGGATGTTATTTTTGCCATGCGTAAAATTATAAAAAAACTGCAAAGATGACATGACAATTTATCCAGCCATGCGCAGTTCATTTTATAATCTTACGCAGAGTAAAAATAACAGCCGGTGGCCGAAATTAAAACCGGGTCGATTTTAAATCAGTTAACCTACTATTTTCCATAAACCGAAATCGGAAATAAGAAAATTTATTAACAAGTATATATATATATATAAGTATACATTGTGAACATGAAAAAGATAAAATATTACAGGTTTAATAAACTTTCAATTATAATAAAAAAGAACCTGTCCAAGCACGTTATTTGTTAATGCAATCGTATCTTTTGCTTCAATCGTCGCGAAATTTTCAACACAATCCGTTTATCACCACGCTAAGTTTGCGGCGGGAATTAAAAAAAAGCTTTTTCGATGTTACAGAGCTATTCGGGCTTGCAGATTAAAAAGAAGCGATTTAAATCGGTTATCACGTCGAAAAATGAATATATCTTTAAAATTTAACACCTCATCAATTTTAGTCATAAAAAACAAAATAACAAACACTCGGTAGAATAATTATTAAAAGATTTACAAAAAATAAAATATCTATGAGAGCATGTATATTAAACGGACACACATAACACGTTTTTTGAATGCACACTATTAAAATCCGATAATTAAAGGAAAACGTTAAAATCAGCATAAAAATCAACATGAAGCTTTTAAATTTACCAAAATTAACAAAATTTAAAAACTAGAACTAAGATTCAGATTAATTAGGGAATATTTACAACAAATTAATTATTAAACTGCAGCCACAATTGTCAACTTCCCATTTATAAACGGAAATTGTTTGAGGGGTGGGTGGGGGGGGGGGGGGGGGGGGGGGGGGGGGGGGGGGGGCGGGGGAGAGAAGATTAGAGGGGGGGGTGGGGGAGGAGGAGAGGGGAGAGAGAGAAGAAGAAGAAGAGAGAGAGAGAGAGAGAAGAAGAAGAAGAAGAAGAAGAAGAAGAAGAAGAAGAAGAGAGAGAGAGGAAGAGAGATAGGGTTTAGGGAATTTTCTATTATTATTATGGCATAGTTTCTTTATAAATTGTTCAGTGTTAATAATCTTTACAGAGTTATAACGTTATAGAATCACTTTTAGCCAATTAGCGCTTATGAAAAAGGAGATCTTTCATCCATTGGAGATCAAATTTTTTCACAATCACTAATTGGCTAAAAGTAATTCTATTAGCTCCTCCCACAACCATTCCTACAGAGCAAAACATATATGACGTGATCACGAATACTATATGCCATTTTGAGGGTCCTTAAAATCTTGACGTAGCCATTAATAATTATAAAAATTACACAATATGTTATTTATTTATTTTGTTTAAAAATATCAAAACCGTAATAAACTTAAGCTGTTTAAAAAATTATATAGGTTTTATATTTTTAATAAAGTAAAAATTTTTTCAGGCCTATAGATGACGTAAAGTATGAGTATTTTTAGCAAGATTAAGCTTTTTGTTTATTAATGACTAAGTTTTTAGCTTATCAATATTTAACCTATATATTATGAATTTTGTAGACTACAAATTTTAAAATTTTCTATGGTAAAATATTTTTAATAATTTCGATTCTAAGACGGTCATGTTATGTATTGATCTATAAAACTATTATCATGATACGTATAGTAGCATATATTTTTACAGTGTAATGCAGTTTAATTTATGGTGCGATAACTGAAAATAGAACTGTTATGTATCGATATATCTACTTATTTATTAAAACTCTGTTTTTAAATGATAACGTGAGTCACAAGCAAGTATAATTACTGCATTTTGTGTTGTCACGATCATGATACCTTATACAAACAATTTAATTTAATTTAATTTTAATTTAATTTACAACAATTTATGAGCTTCGTGTTTTAAAGCTGTGATATTTAATTCTTATGTTAAATTTTTGCCACAATTTATATTTTGGGTTTTTTATGGTTTTTGTTGAAGTCTAAAATAAAAATTTGTTTTGGTGTTTTTTTGCTACGTTTTTAACTTAAAAAATGACAAAACAAAAACAAACTAACCTCAACGGCACTGTGGAAGCGGCAGAGCGGTCGTGACAGCCGCCGGCCGCACAGAAAATTTATAAAGAAAATAAAAAAAACAATAACAGAAATACGCAGAGTACTATTTTCTTGTTTTTATTTTAACAATTTCAAGTATTCGGAAATTGATTTGAAGTGGGTTTGAAATGAACCGCTGGCATTAATCCAACAACATTCAGTGTTTAAGTAATAACGCTTCCTAATGGCATTCGAGTTTAACATATTTGTTTTAAAGGGGTTTTAAAGTAGTATTTCGGAAAAATAGTTGAAAATATAACGTTATTTATTAAGAACAAATTCTAATCTTACGGCTCTTACTTAAAACAGCATTCCAAACATAGCTCAAACCGCGCCAAATAGCTTTATATTGTGTTGTAAACCTTCATTGCATTCTTCAAGAACACACAATTAAATTAAAAATGGCATTTTATTGCCATCATTAATGTATGAAAGTATCATGATAAATTTACTTATGAGCCATTTTCACTATGAATTGTAAACCTTAGTTTCGGCAAAAATATATAACACAAGAGAATTTGTGGATGCGTCGCAAATGTGTTTGCGTCACATGCCACTTTTCAAAATTCGTTACTGTCTTGTCTAAGGAAAATCGTGTATATTCTGCTATTTTACCTTTTACGTCAAATAGCTCAAACACTATTTTTGTTCCACGCCTCTTCTTCATTTCGTTTCTCAAACATAATGTAAACGATTGATAATGGAAATTATTCCTTTTCAAAGATAAAACAAACCTCAATGGATTAAATATAATGTAAATTGTCATTTTTAAAATTGAGAATAGTCTTAGTACATCAAATGAGGTCATATATTTGACTGCTACTTTGATAAATAAAGTAGGTGTGCTATTATACTACACACCCACTAATATAATAGCTATATAAACTAATAACAATACTAATAAAACATAAGCGTGAATGCAATTTTTGCTTGAGGTGTTTTCTCTAAAAGATTTTTTCTGATTAATCATAAGTATTTGTTTATGAAAATACAATACACTTTCTACTTTACGCGTAAACTTTTTTATCAATCTAAAAACCCTATATTCATGGAATAGAATTGGTTAGTAACCCATAAACTATTACTAGCCTTTAGTTTATTAGTGCATACAATTAAGTCCAATGTGTCTATCGCTTATGTACGCGTCTTAAAGCAAATAAAAATACAATACAATACAATACAAAATCATACCATGGAACGATCTTCGCTTCGCAATTTTGATCAAAGAAGTTGGGCACATTTTTAAATTCATGTTCTTCTTTCTTTTTTGCTTTCTTTTTTATTTCTTTTTTTTTGTTTTTAGTTTTTTGTTAGTTTTAGTCAACATTTCTTTTTTTTTTAAATATTTTAAACATTCTGTAATGATCTAGCAAGGTGTGTAATCGGTCAATAGTTTTATGTTTTCATTAAAAATTGAGATGTGAATTTGTAAAGCCTGTAGTAAAATAATTGTAATAATTTTGGCGGTTGGACTTTTATTGAACTTGTGTGCTTAAATGGTACTTGGTTGGTATAAATAAAATAATATTGGGTAAACATTATCAAACAACATACAAACTACAATTTAGAACTTAAAATAAACCAAAAGTTTACTTTTCTTTTTATATGGATTTTTTGCACCTAACTTCTTGATGTGAAGCTTTTATTTGGATTTAATCAAAATAACCATTTACAATATAGAAGCGAAAAAAAATAAATTCCATTTCAACATTGCAAGTACTTTTTATAATATATGTTTAGGTTTTTTTAAATTTTATATTTAGGTTTATTTTCTTCAATTTTCCCGTTATATATGACTGATATAATTACGGGTATGTTTGTTTCAAGCGAATGTTTTTTCAAGCCAATGATTTGTTCAAGAATCTAGTGCAGATACTTCTTTTCAATGTGTAAAGTAAAAGTCAGAAGTTAAAAGTAAAACCGTAACGATTGTTTGATCTAGGTTAAGATCATCATAATACAATTTTCCGAAATATTGTCGAAAATAATGATAAATTAATAGTAACAACAAAATAATAATAACAAATAATAATAATAATAATAATAACAATAATATTAATAATAATAATAATAATAATAATAATAATAATAATAATAATAATAATATAATAATAATAATAATAATAATAATAATAATAATAATAATAATAATAATAATAATAATAATAATAATAATAATAATAATAATAATAATAATAATAATAATAATAATAATAATAATAATAAAAATAATAATAATAATAATAATAATAATAATAATAATAATAATAATAATAATAATAATAATAATAATAATAATAATAATAATATAATAATAATAATAATAATAATAATAATAATAATAATAATAATAATAATAATAATAATAATGATGATGATGATGATGATGATAAATGATAATAATAATAATAATAATAATAATAATTAATAATAATAATAATAATAATAATAATAATAATAATAATAATAATAATAATAATAATAATATAATAATAATAATAATAATAATAATAATAAATAATAATAATAATGACAAAATAATAATAACCTGTCGATTGATAGTGAGATTCCTCGTCAAATCTTGATAAAACCCGCCGCCTTGATAGGTTCTCAGCAATCCCCAATAGTCCAAACCGTTTATTTCTCTTTCCGAATGATAGACCCACCTAACGAAATTTAAACCATTATAAATTACAATACATGATCAAGGTTTTGAGTAAGGGCAGAACGAATGTCTCTGAATCGATTCATACTAAAGGTCAAAGGTGGGCAGCCTCCCGGATTTTTTTTTTTTTTGGGGGGGGGGGTGTATCCGACCCCCGAAATTTGGGGAGGAGGTATCCCAAAATTTTTTTTCGGGTACACCTCAAATACCCCATGTTTAGCTTTTTTAGTACTGGGACCCCCCAAATTTTAGGAGAGTGTCGGCTATAATCGGAATTTTTTGGGGAGGGTGTATACCCCCACCCCCTGCCTACCTATGCTGAAGGTATAGTGCATTTTGGATACTGAAGGTCTTTGGATCGATTTCCGACTGAGACACGCTATACATTGTGATAATATTGATTCTTGTTACTTTTGTTGTACGTAGTATTTGGTTGCGCAAAGAGTTCCAAGTAACATCGGCCTAGCGTATCCTGCTTTACGCAAAAAAATAAACTATAATAGTTAAAAGTTCCCAAGAGAAAGATTGAGTTTAATCTTAAAATATTTTTTTGTTTTTATTTTTATTATTATTATTATTATTATTTGCCTTATTATTATTATTATTATTATTATTATTATTATTATTATTATTATTATTATGATTATTATTATTATTATTATTATTATTATTATTATTATTATTATTATTATTATTATTAGTATTATTATTAATATTATTATTATTATTATTATTATTATTATTATTATTATTTTTATTATTATTATTATTATTATTATTATTATTATTATTATTATTATTATTATTATTATTATTATTATTATTATTATTATTATTATTATTATTATTATTATTATTATTATTATTATAATTAATTATTTTTATTATTAATTATTAATATTATTGTTATTATTATTATTATTATTATTATTATTATTATTATTATTATTATTATTATTATTTGTTATTATTGTTTGTTGTTACTAATAATTTATACAATATTTTCAAAAAAAACAAAAACAAAAGATAAAAGGGGGGTGGAAGAAAGGCTAAAAAACATGGAAAGAAGAACATGAATTTAAAAATGGGATGAGAGAAACCTAAAAAAAAAAAACCTAAACTTCTTTGATCAATGTTGAAAGGCGCGCATATGTAGATGGTTTTTCCATGGTATGTTAAAAGTACTTTTCGTTATTTTGTTCGTATATTGTAGTTGTATTTTTATTTGCTTTATTGGTGTAGGACGCGTTACATAAGCGTAACAAATCAGCATTTATAATGAAAAGACACATTGGACTTAATCGTATTATCTAAAAAAAAGAAAATGTTGCACTAAAACTAACAAAAAAAAAAACAAAAAAAAAAGAAAATAAAAAAGAGCTAGTAATATTGGAATAAAAGTATGATTTTGTATTGTATATATATATTTTATTTGCTTAACGCGTACAGTAACAAACTTAATCAGATAAACTAAAAGTAGTTTATGGGTTACTAACCAATTCTATTCCATGAATATAGGATTTTTAGATAGATTAATAAAAAAGTTTACGCATAAAGTAGAAAGTGTATTGTATTTTTCATAAACAAATACTTATGATTAATCAGAAAAAATCTTTTAGAGAAAACCCCCCCCAAGCAAAAATTGCATTCCGCTTATGTTTTATTAGTATTGTTATTAGTTCATATAGCTATTATATTAGTGGGTGTGTAGTATAATAGCACACCTACTTTATTTATTAAAGTAGCAGTCAAATATATGACCTGATTTAATGTACTAAGATTATTCTCAATTTTAAAAATGACAATTTACATTATATTTAATCCATTGAGAGTTTGTTTTATCTTTGAAAGGAATAATTTCCATTATCAATCGTTTACATTATGTTTGAGAAACGAAATGAAGAAGAAAGGCATGGAACAAAAATAGTGTTTGAGCTATTTGACGTAAAAGGTAAAATAGCAGAATATACACGATTTTCCTTAGACAAGAGCAGTAACGAATTTTGAAGTGGCATGTGACGCAAACACATTTGCGTATGCATCCACAAAATTCTCTTGTGTCATATATTTTTGCCGAAACTTAGGGTTTACAATTCATAGTGAAAATGGCTCATAAGTAAATTTATCATGATACTTTCATACATTAATGATGGCAATAAAATGCCATTTTTAATTTAATTGTGTGTTCTTGAAGAATGCAATGAAGGTTTACAACACAATATAAAGCTGTTTGGCGCGGTTTGAGCTATGTTTGGAATGCTGTTTTAAGTAAAAGCCATAAGATTAGAATTGGTTCTTAATAAATAACGTTATATTTTCAGCTATTTTTCCGAAATACTACTTTAAAAAACGCATTTAAAACAAATATGTTAAACTCGAATGCCATTAGGAAGCGTTATTACTTAAACACTGAATGTTGTTGGATTAATGCCAGCGGTTCATTTCAAACCCACTTCAAATCAATTTCCGAATACTTGAAATTGTTAAAATAAAAACAAGAAAATAGTACTCTGCGTATTTCTGTTATTGTTTTTTTATTTTTTTATAAATTTTCTGTGCGGCCGGCGGCTGTCACGACCGCTCTGCCGCTTCCACAGTGCCGTTGAGGTTAGTTTGTTTTTGTTTTGTCATTTTTTAAGTTAAAAACGTAGCAAAAAAACACCAAAACAAATTTTTATTTTAGACTTCAACAAAAACCATAAAAAACCCAAAATATAAATTGTGGCAAAAATTTAACCTAAGAATTAAATATCATAGCTTTGAAACAGGAAGCTCATAAATTGTTGTAAATTAAATTAAAATTAAATTAAATTAAATTAAATTGTTTGTATAAGGTATCATGATCGTGACAACACAAAATGCAGTAATTATACTTGCTTGTGACTCACGTTATCATTTAAAAACAGAGTTTTAATAAATAAGTAAATATATCGATACATAATAGTTCTATTTTCAGTTATCGCATCATAAATTAAACTGCATTACACTGTAAAAATATATGCTACTATACGTATCATGATAATAGTTTTATAGATCAATACATAACATGACCGTCTTAGAATCGAAATTATTCAAAATATTTTACCATAGAAAATTTTAAAGTTTGTAGTCTACAAAAATCATAATATATAGGTTAAATATTAATAAGCTAAAAACTTAGTCATTAATAAACAAAAAGCTTAATCTGGCTAAAAATACTTATACTTTACGTCATCTATAGGCCTGAAAAAATTTTTACTTTATTAAAAATATAAAACCTATATAATTTTTTAAACAGCTTAAGTTTATTACGGTTTTGATATTTTTAAACAAAATAAATAAATAACATAATTGTGTAATTTTTATAATTATTAATGGCTACGTCAAGATTTTAAGGACCCTCAAAATGGCATATAGTATTCGTGATCCCGTCATATATGTTTTGCTCTGTAGGAATGGTTGTGAGAGGAGCTAATAGAATCACTTTTAGCCAATTAGCGCTTAGGAAAAAATTAATCTCCAATGAATGAAAGATCTCTTTTTTTTCATGAGCACTAATAGGATTAAAGTGATTCTATAACGTTATATTTCTGTAAAGAATATTAACACTGAACAATTTCCGTTTATAAATGGGAAGTTGACAATTGTGGCTGCAGTTTAATAATTAATTTGTTGTAAATATTCCCTAATTAATCTGAATCTTAGTTCTAGTTTTTAAATTTTGTTAATTTTGGTAAATTTAAAAGCTTCATGTTGATTTTTATGCTGATTTAAACGTTTTCCTTTAATTATCGGATTTTAATAGTGTGCATTCAAAAAACGTGTTATGTGTGTCCGTTTAATATACATGCTCTCATAGATATTTTATTTTTTGTAAATCTTTTAATAATTATTCTACCGAGTGTTTGTTATTTTGTTTTTTATGACTAAAATTGATGAGGTGTTAAGTTTTAAAGATAAATTCATTTTTCGACGTGATAACCGATTTAAATCGCTTCTTTTTAATCTGCAAGCCCGAATAGCTCTGTAACATCGAAAAAACTTTTTTTTAATTCCCGCCGCAAACTTAGTGTGGTGATAAACGGATTGTGTTGAAAATTCCGCGACGATTGAAGCAAAAGATACGATTGCATTAACAAATAACGTGCTTGGACAGGTTCTTTTTTATTATAATTGAAAGTTTATTAAACCTGTAATATTTTATCTTTTTCACGTTCACAATGTATACTTATATATATATATATATATATACTTGTTAATAAATTTTCTTATTTTCGATTTCGGTTTATGGAAAATAATAGGTTAACTGACTTAAAATCGACCCGGTTTTAATTTCGGCCACCGGCTGTTATTTTTACTCTGCGTAAGATTATAAAATGAACTGCGCATGGCTGGATAAATTGTCATGTCATCTTTGCAGTTTTTTTATAATTTTACGCATGGCAAAAATAACATCCGATGCCGAAATTAAAGCCTGTGGGGCCTATTTCATAAAAATTGCTTGTAATTAATTTACAGCTGTAAATTAATAAACTCATATTTTTATTTTGTATTTTTAATAAAAAAGTATATTAATAAAATTGCGTTTAGAATTTAAAAAATTACATGTCTGTAAATTCCGTAAATTCCACAGTTACGTACGTATTTTTTAATTAATAAAATAAGAAGAAATAAAATGCGTTTTTTAATTTACAATTGCAGAAATCATTATGAAATAGGCCCCTGGCCGACTTTAAGTCAGTTACTCTAATCTTTTGGGATTTTTTTAAAAAAATCTTCTTTATCGATGAACGAGAACGCTTCATTGCTGTTTAATTTCAAACTTTAGAATTTAAAAAATTTACATTAAAAACTAAAACTAAATATAGTTAAAATCGAAAACAAAAAAATAAATTTTAAATCCTACGCTCATCTTGTTGACCCTTAGGACTCGTTCACACCGTAGTGACAAGGGTTGTTTATTGTTGTGTGAAAACTTTTGTTTTTTTAACTTCATAGTGAAAATTTAAGACAGGTTCATTTATATGGCGACTATTTTATCCCGATAAAGACCGGGTACTTAATTGGGAAAATCGGTTTTTACCTGCCTCCTACCTGCCTCCATAGGAAATTTCGCCGCCTCCTATCTGCCTCCGAGGCAGTTTTAGCTGCTTTCTACCTGCCTCCTTACCTGAATATGCTTCAACATAGGAGGCAGGGTCGCCTGCCTCATAACTATCTCCGAGGCAGGTTTACCAGCCTCCACCTTGCCTCTTAGCTTCCTTCACCCTGCCTCCATGCTGGCTCCGAGGCAGTTTTACCTGCCTCCTACCTGCCTCCAGTCTTCAGAAGGCAGGTTCAAGAGCCATACATACCGGGATAAGATATATTTATACATTGGCAAATAAAATCTAGCTGACCTCGATAATTACAATATTCAATCGACTATTTAACAACAAAACTTTTAAAAAATTTTAACAAATGTGGTTTAATAAAAAAGATCAAAACTCGTATTTTAATAATTATGTATTAAATTTTTCAATTTGAAGTCCAAATGCAAATTTTTTAAGAGATAAAATTGGTTATTTTTTGTATATTTTATAAAATTGTGTAATTCAAAAAAAAAACTTCTGCGTTCTCATTTAATTTTGATAAGAAAACGTCATACCCGCAGAATTGTGATTGGTCGCCTTCTGGAAAATTTTATTAAATGTATCTCAAACTGTTACCAGACACAAAAGACCGATAGGTTTTAATATAGACTATCTGTGCTTTCTGTAATATTTTTTTAACTTCAGTCAGAAAAATATTGGATAGGCAACTATTTTTTTGTCTTCTATTTTTGTTTTTTTTGGCTTTTATTTTTACTTCTATTTAAAAATCTTTATTTGTGATAGTTTTTTTTAATATCTTATTGAAATTATGAAGGATTATTATCAGAAAAAGAAGTATTTTAATGCAGAAGCGACCATAATACAGTAAAACTTTTCTTCCTTAAGTAAGTATTTTCCTTCCAGGCTCCCCAAATTATTTTTTACATTGGTCAAAAAATATACAGGCAGCTATTTTCTTGACTTTTATGTTTTTCGCTGTAATAACAAAATTAAAATTTTTATGTTTATTAATAGAGAAATATATATCGTTAGCGTTGAGAAAAACATGAAGTTTGTTTAACAAATCTTTTATATCCCGTGGAGCAAATAACTCGTTTAATATTGAAATTGTCTTGTTGAAATTTAGAAATGTTTTAACCTTGATGTGCTGCTAAGAAACCCAGTTATACTCTTGGTCACTTTTTCTATTCCTATTAGGATCAAAAAAATGAAAGTTGTTCTTGGTGATTTGTTCTAATATATTTTGTGAATTTGTTTTTTTAAAGGCGGCTGTTTTAAATAGATTAATTCGAATAGAATTCAATTTTATTTGGCAGAAAAAAGTTTAGGCAGCCAAAAACTTATATTTCAAATTTTCTTAAATTCCTGGCAATAATCGAAAAGGACTAGATGTCGCAAAAGTGTGAATTTTTTATTTCTTATGTGGTAGGTTTTCCAATCAACTGCTAGTTTCAACCTACAAACCAATACTTTAATTAGATTAAAAACAGTTAAATAACTATATTGTAACCTGGTAAAGTCGGGTTTTGAACCTGCCTTCAAAAGCCTGAAGGCAGGTAGGAGCAAGTAAAACTGCTTCGGAGGCAGTTAGGACGCAGGTAGTCCTGCTTCCTATGTTGAAATTATACTGGTTAGAAGGTATGTAGGAGGCAGCTAAAACTGCCTTAGAGGTAGGTAGGAGGCAGTGTAAAGGCAGGTAGAAGGCAACCAAATTTCCGATGAATGAAGGTGGTAGGAGTGAGGTAAAAACCGTTTTTCTTAATTGAGGCACCCCATCTATACCGGAATAATATACTTCTAAATTTATAAACAAAGTTTTGTGACTAACGGCTAACTTCAATTAAAAACAAAAAAAAAAACAACGACTGGCATATTTTAAAAGTCATCAAACAAATGATGTAATTACATCAAAAATATATAACATAAAGGAAAAATATATGACTTCATATATTTCTCAGAAAAATTGACTGTTCTTATTAGGGCGCGCCCTAATAAGAGCGCACTTTTATTAGGGCACTCGGATGTGCTAATTAGGGCCCTGCTGCTGAAAGGGGCCCTTATTAGGGCGTGTCTTAGCTCTTATTCAGGCGCGCCCTTATAAGAGCGCGCTCTTATTAGCGCGTGCCCTAATAGGAGCTATTACACGCCCTAATAAGGGCCCCCTTTCAGAAACAGGGCTCTAATTAGCACATTCAAGTGCCCTAATAAAAGCTCGCTCTTATTACGGCGCGTCCTAAGAACAGTCAATGTGTCTAAGAAATATATGAAGTCACATATTTTTCTTTTATGTTATATATTTTAGATTACATTACGTGTGTATACATTACATTTTATGAAACTAGTCTTACCCAACACTATGTCCTGAATGAATAAATTGCATTTTATAGTCTACAAGCCTGTACAACTATGGCAAGTTATACCTCTGGGAAAATAATAGTTGTGATTTTCATAACCCAAATATAATAAGCATCATTTTTTCCCAGCAATAATTAATTGCCACATTTGTGCCTAAAATATTAGCCTAATAATTGCAGCTTGAAGGCTAAGGTTTAGGTTTAGGTTTAGGTTAAGGTTTAGATTTAGGTTGGGGCGTGTTAAGGTTTTTTTTAGGTTAACCTTGCATTTAATGAAACGAGTTTTCCCTAACACTACTGGAATTTTCGAGCGCGGACCTTTGTCACAACGCCAACGGATGTGATTTATTGTTATTATTTTCATTTTTTGTCCCTAGTTTGGAAGGTGCCGTCCTCTATTAAAAATTGGGCTATGGTTCTTCTAAGAAAACAAAGCTTCTTGTTAAAAACCGCCTACTGAAGTAACGCAACCCTAAGGGCTATTTAAAAGGACGGAAACAAAAGTCCCTGTAGGTCCTTTACAAAAATCGGATGCAGGCTAATTGTCAAAATAATAGTTGTTATTGTCTTTAATTAATAATTTTCATTTTATAGTCTACAAACCTGTGTAACTATACCAAGTTATACCTCTGGGAAAAAAGCATGATAATTGATTATCATTGTTATTTCTGCGTTTTTGTTTTCGCACAATTATTTGCAGCTGCTTTCATTAAGACTTTCAAATATTTCCTTTATTGATATGAAGAAAAAAAACAAGAAAATAAGTTACTTCAATGAGTAAATTACATCATACTAAAATGTCAAGTAAATTAGTTTTGAAAATTAATTTTTATTCAGTGACAGTATTCTTATGTGAAATAACAAATTTATGGAAGTTCATAATAGAGTAATTCTGAATAAGCGTCTTTTACTATTACGAGAAAGGATACAAAAAGAAAAAATAAAATTTGAATAACTTGTAATTTTCTTATTTTTTTTAGTTTAAACCTATAAATAATTAAATATGCTAAACGATTGTATGTGTCGCTATTTTAAAGTGCTTTAAAATATCAGTTTGTGCTAAATACAATTTGGTTTTTTGATTATTCATCACAATAGTTAGTAATCATCACTAAAATAGTATTTTTGTGAGCAATGATTTCAAATTAGAAAAAAAAGTTGAAATCTGTGTTTGAAACTAATTTCAAACCTACAAAGATTTTTTTGTAATGTTTTAATTGTAAAACTATTCAAAAACTAAAAATTAATTTTGAAAAGTCCATCCAAATACTTAAATAAAAGCATTTTTTGGAATTGGAACATTAAAAAAAAGTAACCAAGCGCGACAGCAGCGCTGTACCCACGAAGCAGCAAAAACCTAAAAATCCCCAAAAAAGCTTTTGCTTTTGTAATATTAAGAAATATTTAAGAAATTTTGAAAGGAATGGGTCCAGATTTTGAACCACTGAATATTTAAAATATTTGAACCCGTAAACTGTACTAGTCGCTCGCTGTTTTTTAATTTTCGTCCTACATATAATTGGCGCTAGTTGTCATTGTACCCTCTTCCTACACTAAAAAACCCTCATTCAGAAATAGTCTAGATAATTTATCGGACAGCTTTGAAATAATTTTGTCAAAAAAACATTCTGCTTCTTTGGCAATTTTAAATAATTAAAGATTTATTAATATAATTAAAAATTTTTAAGCATGGTTTTACAGTATACACAAAAAACTCGCTTAACCAAAATTTAAAAAAAAAATTTTTTTTGCTAAATCAAAAACTTAAACTTTTGTGACTAAAGAACAACACACTTATTGGTTAAAAAGTTACAGAAACAGAGGGGATTATAACCAGATGTCGCGTCTGTTTAAAAAATTACAGTACTTCTGTTTTCGCGACATTAACAATGTTAAAATAATATATAATATAACAAATACACCATTGGAATGCTTATCAAAGTTGTTTTGCTAATTTTATTTATTTTTTGTACTATTTATGTATTTACAGCACTTTTTAAGATATTTCAAGCACTTAAGGTTGCTACCAAAAACTTAGCTGTTTTTTTAACGCAAAACAGAGAATTTTCGTCAAAAAACAGCCATTTTAAATATTATATGTTAAAAAAAATTAGTTAAAGTATGGAGTTGCTTTTTTAACATCAAATATATAGAGCACCAGAGCGTCTTCTTTCAGTATCTGTAAAAAACATTGCTACCTTTTTTATATGCATTCAAGAAAAATATCAAATTATTATTAGTTTTTTACAATTTTTTAAAATTGTTATTATTAAGGTAAAAAAATATTGTGATTTTTAATGTTCACACGAACTCTCGTTTAACTCCCCCTAAATAACTCCATAAATAAAGCTCGGTATTAAAAAAGGTGGATTTTGTAATCAGAAAAATATAAGTTTTCCTTTTAGCATTTTTTTTTGGCTATTTTCACTCTTTTTTGATGATACTGATACTGTATGTACTGTGAACCTAATTATATATTAAATCCTTTCAAAGTTCAAAGTTTCAAAGTATTATCAGAAGCGTTGTTTCAAACACACTTTAGTTTTTAGTTTTTAGAAAATAAAGTTTTAAGGTTGTTTATGCAAATAAAAGTATTTTTATTTTGTGCTTTCTGATAGCATTTGAGACATTATCATTAAATGTCGTAAATTTAATTAAGAAAGTGGGTGTTATTGTTTTTGACTAATTTTCTAAAAATATAAGTGTTTTTGAAGCTGTAGTGCTTTTAAGCAGCTTAGTGACGCTACGCGGCATAAAATAACAGATTTTTTTTTTCGGTAGAACAATTAAGTTTTTATATTATTTGATTAAAATTGCATTAGAACCATACAGTTTTTTTAGTTTAAAACGTATTTTAAAAATTTGAAATGTCAAAATTAGAATTTAAATAAAGTAAAAGTATTTTTCAACTAAAATAGAAATAATAAGAATAATATTTTAATTTCGCTCAAAATTCTGAATATTGTCTATTTGTAAGTTTTTTTCTAACTAAAATAAAGATTAAAAGTAACAATTAAATTTCACTGAAAAATCTAAATATTCTATATTTGTAGGTTTTTTATTGGTGTTTTTAGGACTAAGCAGACGATCGGATTTAAGTGATATTGAACAATTAAAAATGTTTTTGCAACTATTAGCTCTTTTTAATTAAATTTATTAAATTATACGCCGACAGCCAATCAGCGTGCTGGTTTGTGGACTAAATAACGCTGCCTCTGTCCGCCTTCTAATGATGTGGTGATAAGATAACATAAGATTAGATAAGAAAAGAAAAAAAAGAGTTTATTTGTCAATGAAATATTAAAACTGACAAAACGGCGAATAAAGGTAATAAAATTACACTATACATATCGCCTAAAAAACAATACAGCACTTATCCAAGTCAACATAATTTAATAAAACTTTGAATTTGTGCAACGAATTGCTCATAAAGACTCTATTTTACAAGTTATTCCATATGTTTACCACGCGTTGCGAAAAAAAATATTTACGAACATTGTAATTATACTTTTCAGTAAGTATAAGCTTATATATGTTTCCTCTTAAATTATAACATAAATTATCATATTCAAAAAATGCTCGAATTTTAAATCAACATTGTGATTAACTATATTGTACATCATGCACAAATCAAACTTGATTCGTCGTAATTCTAAGCTTTCTAAGTACAAAAATTTTAACCTGTGACTGTATTTTTTATAAACTAGGTTACAATTTTTTAATAACAATTTCGTATAATATATTTATACCTTTTCTAAAAACTTTATGTCACCAATAAGATATGGAGAAAAAACAGGGACGTTTGCCTCTAATAAGAGACGCACAAAAGGTTTAACAGCACGTACAAGAAAATATTGGTTGCGACTTTTAAAACATCGAAGTCTCAGTGAAGCTCTAGAGTAATTCTTTGCTAATGATTTGGGCGCGGTGATTGCTAAATTTTAAATCATTTGTGATGGTTATTCGCAGATCACGAACTTGCAGCACGTTTTCAATTTGATTACCATCAAGTGTGTAAATATTTGCAGGTAAAATTGAGATTTCCGACAGAAAAAACGGCACATTTTCGGAAGACAACATTTAATTGCATTGTTTAGACCATGCAGAAAAAATTTTTAAGGTTGTTTTTAAATTGGTACTTTCATCAGTTTTACGTGCTTCATAAAACTTTGCGTCTGGACAAGAACCCATACTGTTCTTAAGTAATAAGGTGGTTTTTTTCGAAAATACTTTAGCATACAATCTACTATGACTCTTTCTATCGTGTTGCACAAAACTGATGTTAAGCTGATTGGCCTATAGTTGTTTTTACACGATTTCCTACCCTTTTTAAAAACAGCAGCAATTATAGCTACTAACCAGCTTGGTGGAAGAACACTTGTTTTTATACTTTTTTCAAAAAGCATAGAAAGGGGAATAGCTATTTCACAAGCAATTTCTCGCAAGAAATAGGCAGGAAATTCAGCGGAAGTTTGAAATATTTTTGATGGAAGATTTTTTAGCGCTTTAAAAACTGTTTTGTATGAGATTTCGATAGAAAACAAACCAGTATTTGTACCATTTTTATTAAAAAAAAGTTGGATAACCCCATTGTCCTCACAAAAACAGACGCAAAGGAATCATTTAATAGAGTTGCTTTTTAAAAATCTTCAACAGCAAACTCACCATTTTCGTGTTCTAAATGGCGGTATGTCATTTTTGGGATTAATTTTGGTATTAACATAGTCATAAAATTTCTTGGGATTCCCACTATCTAAAAAATTTTTTCCTTGAATTAGTATCGTTTAATTGCTGCATCTAAGCTTTGCAGCTCTCGATGTAAGCTAATTTTAAATTTGGATTTTTTTTAATCGGTGTAGATGTAATTTTTTATTTGCTAATTTTCTTATGTTTAGGAAAACGAAATTTTTTAGTTCTTCCTCGAGATTTAGGAACAAATTTGTCAATACAAATATTTAAAATTTTACTTATTTTAGTATAAAACATAAGAACATCATCAGAACCATCAGCCTTTTTACAATTTTTTTCGATTTCATACCACTTTATATGGCATAAATAGTTTTTTATGGATGAAAAAGCAGCCTTATTAAATTTCAAAAAAATATTTTTCGGTTTTACAAATTTTTCGCTCGCATTTATAGAGAAATCCACTGTATCGTAATCACAAGTGACTGCCAATGGCTAGGAAACGTTTATTGAATGAATAACAGACGGAACTGTAACTAGTACAAGGTCGAGGCAATTATTTCCTCGAGTGGGACTTTCAACCATTTGTACGAAATTATTACGGAGGCAACAATTTAAAAAACATTTGGGACGGTTTATCATCATTGGTTTGGGGAACACACCGCATAATTTTTGAATAATTAAAATCCACAATCAAAAAAGAAGGCTTCTTTTGGCTTGTGGCTAAATCAAAAAACGAACATAGTTTTTTTGGTAGTTTCTATGGAAGCAGAATTGCAAGGCGGATTATAAATAGCTATAATTCTTTAATTACAAAATGTGTTTATTAAAACATCTATGCAAACATGCTCCATTTCTTGGTGATGTGTAAGATTAGAAATTTCAAAACATTTGAGGCTTTTCTTAGTTAAGATACACACACCCCTCCTCCATTACGATCTCTGTCAAATCTAAAAATTTTAAAACTGAATTTTTGTAGAACAAAGGCGTCTGGAATATCAAAGGAGAGAAAGGTTTCGGTGAATACAGTTATATCATACATATTACTTTCAAGAAAAAAAGACAAATTTTCTATTTTATTTACAATAGACCGAGCGTTAATTAATTTGATATTAAGAATTTAATTTAATTGATAAAATATAATTGTTTTCGGGCGTTATGCTCAAGTTGATAAAACTTTATTACTTTCTACGTTTCGAAAAAGCAACGTGTTTCTTCTTCAGGAAAAAGGTTTAACGTAAGTGGGTTAAACGTTAAATAACTTACGTTAAACCTTTTTCCTGACTAAGAAACACGTTGCTAGTTTCGAAACGTAGAAAGTAATAAAGTTTTATCAACTTGTGGATAACGCCCGAAAACAATTATATTTTGATAATAAGAAAACTATTGGTAAATGACTCATTATTTTGGAATAGCAATGTTTTTTACCTTCATTCGCCCTGTTTATTTTATTATTTTCCAACGCTTAGATTTTCGTTGTAAAATTATTGTTTGTTTTAATTAATACTAATTAACACAAATAAGTAGTACGACTTTTTTCGTACTAAATTTTCAAAAAAAAAATTAAAAAACCAAAGGATTAAGAAAAACTATGCAGCAAATAAACAGAAGCAAAAATTGTAAAAATAGTGAATTTCTGAAAACAGCCGCTAATTTAAAGTCTCAATATATTTAGATAAATATTTGCTTACTCTTTTAATACAGTGGTCGAAATAAGTTTAAATTTTGACATTTACTTTTTATACGTTTTATCATTTTTCGTGTCAAGAGAAAATTTTTGCCATTGTTTTAAAAATTTCCGAAAATTTCCGCATCTAAGGAAGTATAAAATGTCTTAAAAGAGATTTTTTTGAGAGGTCATATAGCTTGAGCTCTTTCTACTCAAGTGTTCGATAATGTTGGCTAAATTAAAAGTTTGGGAGTTAATCTTTTAATAAAGGCTTGGGAAAAATTTTTTTACGCTAAGCTGAAATAATCAGCTAAAAAATTAACAAATATAAATAATTTTTAAATGTGTAACAAAATGAAAAAAATTAAATAGTTTTCAATAGTTTTCAGAAAACTTTACTTTTAATAATGACAGAAAGCCTTTTTTACCGTTGCAAATTGCAATGGCACATCATTTATGTTATTTTTTTAATAAAATTTTTTTACAAGAATACAACTTTTTTACACATAGCTAAAATGGTAAAATAACTAAATGGCACGCCATTTATGGTAAAATAATTGCGCCAAAAAGCGCTTGAAACCGCAAG
>JASAMX010023895.1:22500-32500 GCA_030248175.1 Microlaimidae sp. YZB2_3 | reverse complement strand
TTAATAAGCTAAATTACACGCAGTTTGATTTTGATTTACATGTATACTTAAAAAAATGTATAAATGTATAAACTTTAAAAAAATGTATAAAAATTTACATGTATACTTTACATTTTTTCTACTAGATTAATGAAAATCACTTTCAATAATCCTGTATTCGACTGTATGTTACATTTATAGTGGATACATTTATGATTGCTTATAAATTCATATATTTTTTCTGCATGTTTCTTAGTTTCATTGATACAAAATGTAACATTAATAGAAGATGGAGAAATGAAATGAAAAGAGACATATTTTCATCCTTTTCTTTTATTTAAATTTGTGGTGATAGTAGAGCAAGTATAAAATTTTGCCAATGGCCAACGCCTTAGCTAATTTATAATCAATGTTACTCGCACAATAGTTTATTATCTAAAGTTTGTGGTTAGATCAATAGTCTAATCATTTTGACTATTTTTTAAGCAAAGCTATTATAGTTTGTTTTTTTATTTCCGCTTGAACAATTTATTCAAATGTTAACGAGCAGTTTAAATGTTAGCAGTTAAAGCTATAATTAGTTAGGCACTGTAGGCTTAATACTATTAACTCGCAAAACACGATATATTTTATTTCAGTAGACATTTACCTTTATCACTCATTCAGCGACAATTTTTATCGTGAGCTTAGCGTTACTTATAGGCCAACCAAAGGTGGGTGGTGCAACTTGTGTTATACTAAATAAAAACTGGACGATTATGTGATAACCAATCAGAAAAGCGCTATTTATTATGATTTTTATAACCATCAATTTATAATAAGCGAATAAGATTTTCAAATAAAGTCTGGTTCATACTTATGTAAAAAGGTTCTTTGGACAAATTCCAAAGGTCAAAAGTCTTTGGACTTTGCCCAAAGGACAAATACAGCGTCAAAACGTTGTTTGGGTTTTTTCTTTTGGACTTTCTCTTTTGAACTTATCCCTTTGGTCAACATGTTCATACTTTTTTGTCCTTGGGACTTTTCCCTTCGGACTTTGTATCACTTTGTCCTTTGGACTTTGTCCAAAGAACAAAATCTAAGTAGCATTCATACTTCGTCCAAAAAAAAGTCCAAAAGACGTTTTCACTTGTCTAAATAATGTTTTGGTTTTTCTACAATTGTCCTTTTGTACTTGTCCAAAGGACGTTTTTACATAAGTATGAACCAGCCTTAACTGCTTTTCGAGTTTCATAAATAGCATTAAATGTGAACATTTTAATTCTTCACCATATGGCCCCAATGTTTTATTTCTTGAACAACTGCACCAGTAGCGTTGTTTTTTCCTGTATTACTTATACATAGTTAAATATTTTCCTAAATTTAGGTTTAGAACTTGTAATTAAAGATACAACGATATAGTCAGGAAAGGGTATAAGTCAAATAAATTATATTTCTAGGTATTAATGCGTCCTCAAGGACGAACTTTGATTAAATTTCCGAAAAATCAACTTGCAATTTAGAGGCTAAGGTAGAAAACCTAGAGTTTTTTGATTAAAAACAAACCTTAGTGGACTTGTATTTGAAAGTTAACAAATTACTGACCAGTGCGCTGTTTCATAAATGTTAGGAACATTTAATTCTTTGTAAATATTTACAAAGAAATGAAATCCTATGCTAAAGCATAGTGATAAATGCAAGATATATTTATGCAAATTTTCGGTTTTTTATAAGTTTTTCCAAAAGTCTATTGCATTTTCATTTCTTTGTAGCTTTCCACAAAAAAGAAATGGACTTCAACAGAAAAATAGCATGTTGGGAACTTTTATGAAACAGCGCCCAGGTTATAAACAAAGCATGTTTTCCTTTGTTTCCAATCTCAATCGTTTTATTTGCAATTATAAGTTTCTCGTAACTGTATTCAAGATGAAAATTTGCAAAAAATTGACAGATACAGTAATAAAACCGTGGTAAACCTTTATTAATTAATAGTTTTTTTATTATCTAGAAAAAGGTACAGCCCTGGTTGGGAAAATTTAATTTCTCGAAAATGTTTAATTTAAGTTCATTTTTTTAGTTAGAAGATTTTAAAACTTAAATTGGTTAAAGACAAATATTTTATACATTTTTTAAAGTTTAAATATTTTTTTTCATTTGAATTTTGCATTATTAAATAGTTATTTTTGATTTTATTTGCTTGTTCACAGCAAAATTATAACACCAGTTTCAAACTTACATAAATACAAATTAATTAATTGCCTTTTTAAAACTTTAGTTTTGTTTATATAAACTCAATTAGCAATTGCAACTATTTTTTCATATTCTTATGATAAAAATGATCATTTTTAACTGAACTGCCTGACGTAACGTTTCAAAGCAATATTTTATCATAATCTTATGTTTTTATTATCTTATAAACTCAAAAAAAACTTGTTTGAACTTAACTTACTATGCTTTAAAGTAATCTAATACTAAAATGTAGGTTTTTTCATAAATAAAACTTTTCAACTGCAGTGGCTAATTTTTGACAAATTTACACACCAGAAGTATTTGTCTATATAAAAATATCTAAAAAAATAAAGATAAAAATAATCAAACATGTTGTGAAAAAATATTAACCAAAATTTTATCAACAATAATCGCCAGTTTTTACTTATAGGTAAATAATTAAGTTTTTAAAATCCAAAATAAGTTCGAAAAAATCCAAGTTTAAATTTAAAACTAATTTAAATTTTAAAAAATTCAATTTTAAAAAAAAATTACTGGTTTGATTGGCCATGCATGTAAATAGCTTTTTTTAATTAAAACAGTTTTAATGAAATAATTTCCAGTAGGCGTCGAATTGTGTTACATCAATTTAAAACAAAAAGCCTGCGTTAAAAAATCTATTAAAGGAAAATAAAAACATGTAAACAAACATTAACACTCCATATAAAAGAATTTATAAGAGCAGCTAACTACAATTCTTTCTACTTGCTTATGTTTATAAAAAATTTTTGTTTTTAGAATGAAAATTAAATTTATCATTAGTAATAGTATAATAATAGGAACAATTTACGATTGATTGAAGAAGTGCCTTCTAGATTTTCTCAAAAAATTGATTTTACTTATAATTTATTATGGTATCTTAACTTAAAAAAATTAAGATTTTCCACAAACTATATTAAAAACCTTTATTTTCAACTAAAAATTTTTCCTTGTACAATTTAACAGAGTTAGACTCTGAGGCCCGGTTTATACTAAAGTGACATTGCCACCAATAATTACTGTCACCGGTGGCATATTTACTGCTAGGATCAGACTGAGATTACATTGCCACTGCCAGGTCACAAAGGCAGTAAAAAATATTAAATAGCTGTCACCAGTTGTGGATCGAACACAACAGCAATTAAAGCTATTATCTCAATGTCAAAACGTCATATGCTTAACGTTGGACACAACTGTTATAGGGATAGCTATCATCAGTGGCATTTCCACTGGTGGCAATAGCACTGGTAACAATTCAATCTTAGTTTGAACTGGGTCTAATAGTAAATATAGGGCTAAAGTTTATGACTTTATTAAATTTTTAGCTAGATTTTAAGGTTCAGCTATATGTTTGTCTAAATTAAAGGCATTAGCTTGAACAGAGTGTCATTATAAGCTTCAAAATTGCTTAGCTTTCAGTTGCCTAGACAAAGACCTGAAATCAGATGAGTAGAAGCTTATTTTCCTACTTTTGGTTTAGTAGGAAAAATTTATCCAAATTGAAATTAGTGATTTTAGTCATGTCTATTTCGAAGTTTTAAGTACTGTGATATAAGTCAAAAGTTCCATTTTGGTTGATCTAAACAAGTGTTAACTTTAAAAAACTAATTCTTTAAACCTTTAAACTTGCTCTATATAGTATTAAAGTGAACGTATGGATTTTGACCTTTGAATATTTTGTATTTGGAATAAATATTAAAAAAAAATATTTTGAACTGAAAAAAATATTTAAGCTAATTTATGATATTTTTCTCTATTTCTATTTAGTTAGTTTTGATTATCAAATCGCACATTTACAAAAAAAAATATTACTTTAAACTATTTAATTTCAATAATTAACAAGTTTTAAAAAAGAATAATGTTTGGGGCAAATAAACTTTGTGTTTAAAGATCATTTTCCATAATTTAGACAGCTAAAATAAATCTGTTAGACTACAGCATAAATACCATAAAACTAAAATTTTAACCTTTTTTATATCCTGAAAAGTATATTATTTAAATGCAGTTTAAATGAATATGCCGTTTATTAAATGTTTTGACCAATTTTCAGCTATTATGTAGTTCGTTTGCAGGGTGTGTTTTACATTCTGTTATGTACAGTATAGTAGAACACAAGATTTTTGACAGAACGAAATGCATTTTTGCGTATTTTTAAATTTTAAAGTATAATGTTGATGTTTTTTAAAATTTATAATAACAGATTATCTTTAAAACACACCACAAAATATTGCATACCACTGGTAAAAACAGATTACTTATTTAAACCTTCTCGTATTTAAACCAAATTTAAAACTTTAATTTTGTACATTATTTCTGTTTCTACAAGGCTTTGTTTGTAACTATTACGTTCAGCACAATTGTTTTATTTCATTAGGAAGTGTTTTCCAGAAGGAAATCGTGATTTCGCGTTGGAGTACTCATGCTAAAAATTTTTTAATCGTTTAAAGTTAATTTTTTGGCCGTTTTACAATTTTTCCTTTAAAATAATCTGATACAAATTTTTTTATTGAGGAAGATATAGCTTAGCATGCAATGTACTTAAAACTTCCTTTTTAATTGAAACAAATTTACAAAATTAGTTCAGAAGAAAAATATAGGTAAAGGCAAGTGGAAAGTGTGGGAGGCAAGCGAATTATCAAAACTAAAAAAAACGCCAGCTGATCTCAAAAAAATTTCTTAAAAATCACGTAATTTAGTGCAGTTTTTATGGCACTTTAAAAAAAGTTAATAAGAAAAATGTGTTTTTCTTAAATGCTGCTTTAAAAATATGTATGAATAAAGTATATTTTTTATTAACAATTATAAAAAATAGAAATTTTTAATATCTAGCACTCACCCTGTGGCGTAAAAATAAATCAGTTAATGTGACATCTAGAGAACACCCTTGAGAAAACAGGTGATTATATTGCGAAGCAATTTGTGAGTTGCAGCGGGGCTACCGGGTTAGTTTTTAGTTAATGGGTCAAAACTGAACTACTGGGTCTTTAAAGACTGTGAAGACTTGGATCCACTGCTGAGTTACTTGGTTACTTTCGGGTTACTGGGTAATTTGGTTGGCAAGTTTATAGTAACCTTACCCATTTCAAAAGTTACAGCTGGGTTCTTGGGTCAGTTGTTGAAAATTTCTAAAATAAGCTATTATAAATGCATTTAGAAGATCATAGCTTGATGTTATTATTCTTTATTATTATATGTCTTCTAAAACCTTAAAAGGTCCATATACCCAGAAATCCACACGTAACGAAAAAATAAAAAAACAGGAGGTGGAAATTTTAAAACTGATTAAAGGGAATCATATTTTTTTACGCATTGCTCATATAAAAGAATTCTGTTTAAGTTGTTTGTTGCACTAAAATTTTGGGTCAGATTTTGCATCATGATAAATTAATTAATTTTTTATTAGTTTTCTGTTAAATTGGAGATTTATGAAAACTAATAAGCCAAGTATTTTTGTAACTTTTATTTAATTTTTTCAGCTGTTTTTTATGTGTCCTAAGTTTTTTCTAAAAGAATGTTTTTGAGCTATTCAAAAAAGTAACAAACTTTTTACAACGCTCTGAATTTTTGAAACTGCTTTATTATTAATTTTTGCATTGAGAATTCATAAAAAAGACTGTAAGCCGTTTAATTTGTTTGAATTATTCTTTTTTATTGTACCTTTGTGGAACATTGTACCTAAAATTTTGTTATTCTGAGTAGGTATATAAAAACTTTTTTTTGTTTTTTTATTAACCAAGCACGCAGCAAAAACCCGGAACCGATAGTTTTTTTAGAAAGCAGTAGTAAAGTTTCTTAGAAAGCACAATTACTTGAATTCTGCATTATCTAGATTTAGTATTAAAGAAAAAAAATGAAATAAATTAGCGGTGTCCGTCTCACACAGCTGTCAACAGCCAGTCCACAGAAGGGTGTATGATACTTTAGTTTACTCATTTTATTCTTTTAAATTTGATGTTTAAATTTGGGTAAATGGATATTTTATTAATTTGAGGAATATCTGTTATGTACAAAACCTGATAATTACATTTTTGTTATTAGAGTTTTATTTAGTATTTTATATTTTTTTAAAGTTGATTATCTTATTTTATCTTTGAATTATTTTTATTGCCAGCAACAAAATTATCGAGCTCAAAACGTCAAACAAGTATGAAAAAGTTATTTTAGCTATTTTGACAAAATGTTAAATAAACACAAATTAAATCTTAATTACATAGCTTCTCATGAGATTAGTTAAACCGCATCATCTGAAAAAGTTTCGTTACTTATATTCTTTTCAAAAATTGTCAACAAAATCAGTAATCGATGTTTATGTAATGAATCAGGACAAATCATTGTTTTGTTTTATTTATTTGTTGATTTTTAATATTTTTTATAAAAATATAATTTTCTAAACTTTTTAATTTAATTAAACTCTAGTTTTACCTAATTTCTGAAATATTACTGTGTTTTGTAATGCACTAATGTATTTTGTTTTGCTGTGGACAAATTACTGTTTTTGTAGATATGACTGAAAGAACTTTTAAAATGTTATAGTTATACCTTTTGATTTTGACGTTTTACTACATTAATAACAACGCAAATTAATTGTTTTTTTTTCACAGCAGCTTTAAAAACTAGTAAACTTTAGCCCTAAACCATTGAAATTTTAGTATTAAATGATTAGTTTAAAAAAATGTAGCAATAATTTACTTAATCTTAATTATCACAATGGCCGAAAATCTCCCATTTTAATAAACATTGTTCAGCGTTAAATATCTCCACAGAATTATGACGCTGAAAACTACTTTAGCCAATGAGTGCTGAAAAAAATCGATTGTCCATTGAACGACTAGCCACGCCCTTTTTTTACTCCTATTATCAGGGAACAAAACTTACAGTCGAAAGTCATGCACTTCACCCGCCATTTAAAGGTCTTTACAGGTTTGAATTTACATGTTTTTTATGAAACTCTTTGTAGACAGATTACATTGATACTTCATATAAAATGAATCGCTGATTGGACACTGCCACAATATTATTACAATGCCACAATGCCACAATGACTTTATTTTGACTTTCTTTACTTTATTATTGCCACAATGACTTTATTATGTAAACTCTCTGATTCAATTAAACAATTAAATCAAACATGCATATTAAAAAACGTGATTCCAATAAGTGTGGCAGTTTTCGCTCAGACGATTTTCTAACAGGTGCAACATTTTATGTTTATCTTCCAATTTAAGTGCAGACCGTGTTAACTGCTTTTCTATTAAATATTGGATTAAATAAGTCGTAAGGTCTATTTTCTTGTATGTTTTTTTATACTTAATATCTCAATATTCCTTTAAAACTCTACAAATGTTGAGTCTTTGTGTGTCTTTATTATGTCTTTTCTTTGTTCAGTGTTTTAATTTTGTGCAGTCATTTGACCTATTTCAATGTCAGAATATGAGGCATTCAAGCTCTGACGTTAATGTCATATGAGACTTTAAATTTATTTGCCCCCGCATCCTGGTACATCCGGTTGAAAGAAAGGTAGCGTCAGCCTATTATGGGAAAGTATTAGGCAATGCTTTGTTGTCTTTGAAAACGCTCTATTGCTATAGAGCAGTGGATTTAAGTAAATTAGCGTAGCCAAAAGGTTAAACCCTATTTAAGTTATCAATATTCAGAATATATAAAACGCCTGATACTTTTCGTCACAGTTAACTCTGTTTAAGTTTACATTAGGTCATAAATAGAACCAGCGCACGTATTTCCTGCAGAGTTTGGATATTACTGGATTTTTGCCAAATAATAACTTTAGGATTCATACTCCTTTTTTGTCAATGTTGCAAATATTCCAGGATCCTTGAGAGAACGGGCCGTAAAAAAGAATAATTTGTCATTTAAATAACGTTCTTTATGTCACTTGGTTTAGGCTGGCTAAAATTTAGAAGCAGTTAATTAAAATATTCAAAATGGCAAGATTCTTTTCAAAAGTAGCCGTAATTATCTTGGCAATTGCCTATTTGTCGTTATTGATCGAAGCCGCGGCCATCAAACTGCACATACCACTGGAGCAAAGGAAAGAATTGCTGGGCAAAGCCATGGTTTGGGCTGAAAATCAGGATTTTGCCAACTGGGAGAAATTCGCCGAGCAGGTGACGCAGAAGTATTGGGAGCTATACGATCAGCAAATGAAGTATCTCTCACGATTGGCCACGCCGCAAAGGGATGTGTGGGGTTTCGGAAAATAAAAAAAAAATCAAATGATGCCTGGCGGCAACAGGGTGACACACTCAAATCACTTAATGCGATATACAAATAAGACATAAAATTTGATAAAAATTATAAACGTTTTTTACATGCATCAGATAATTGTGATGTTTTTATATGAATACTATATATGATTGTTTTAAATACTTATGGTGGTTTGTTGAAATTTTATCAATGATTATACAGCAATTTTTTTATGAATAAAGTATTTTGTGAAACAAAAGTTTATCTGGCGTTGATATAAAAAACTACTTGAATGGTACAACATAAATAAAAAATATTTTCTATCTTATTTATTTGTTTATTTGGTTAAAACTTTTAGCTATAATAAAAATTGTATGGGTTTTCTTTTCTTCCTTTTTTTAGAAGATTTGATGAAAATTAGTATATTAATATTTATTCATTATTTATTCATCAATTAATGATAAATGATATTTTTATATAGTGTAATACCTTTTGATACATTCTCAGTCAAGAGTTCAAAACAGAACACTAATTATATTTTGCTTAAACCATTTTATAAAAGTCGTCCTTCCTGTTTATTTTTAATTATTATGAAATACACGATAGTTATCGTCATAGTTAATACGCAAATTTTATGCAGAAAGCTAGTTAAACTAAGAATAAAATTTTATGGAGAATCACAACAGTTGAATCAATCTACAGAAAGGTTTCGAGAAGATTTAAAAATAATTTGTATATGACGTTGGTTAACGGAAAAAAATACGATCATAATACAACGAAAAGAACATAAACACAAAACAGTTTTTTTTTTCTAAAAAAACTGCTGGTTGTGCATATTTTTTTTCCTCATTTTTTCCAGTCGTATACAAGTTCTTTCAAATACGATAAAAAATACGATCATAATACAACGAAAAGAACATAAACATAAAAAAGTTTTTCTAAAAAAAGCTGGTTGTGCATATTTTTTCTTCCTCGTTTTTTCCGATCGTATACAAGTTTTTTCAAATCTTCTCGAGACCTTTGTGTACATTGAATTAACCGTCGTGATTGAATTATATATGGTAATAGACATTATCTTCTAAAAATTATGCGTGTGCGTGTGCATGTGCCTGTGCATTCGCGTGTTCGTGTGCCTGTGCGGTTGCGCGTGCGTGTAATTGTAAGTGTGTTTGTGTGTGTGTGTGTGTGTGTGTGTGTGTGTGTGTGTGTGTGTGTGTGTGTGTGTGTGTGTGTGTGTGTGTGTGTGTGTGTGTGTGTGTGTGTGTGTGTGTGTGTGTGTGTGTGTGTGTGTGTGTGTGTGTGTGTGTGTGTGTGTGTGTGTGTGTGTGTGTGTGTGTGTGTGTGTGTGTGTGTGTGTGTGTGTGTGTGTGTGTGTGTGTGTGTGTGTGTGTGTGTGTGTGCCTGAGTGTATGTGTGTGTCTGTCTGTCTCTGTTTGTGTGTGTGTGTCTCTGTGTGTGTTTGTGTGTGTATATGTGTGTTTGTGTGTGTGTGTCTGTTTGTGTCTGTGTCTTTGTCTATGTCTGTGCGCGTGTGTGTGTGTTTGTGTTTATGTGTGTGTGTGTGTGTGTGTGTGTGTGTGTGTGTGTGTGT
>JASAMX010023895.1:0-20000 GCA_030248175.1 Microlaimidae sp. YZB2_3 | reverse complement strand
AACTGTTTTGATTATGGACATCTAAATTTTTGTTCAAAATATTGTAAAAGCAGTTTTTTAGGATCATATAGTTCCAAAGTAATCGTTCTTTCCAAATCGAAAATAAATATCCTGCAAATGGTTTTAAAGAAAACCATAATTTATATGAAAAACATATTTGCATTTTATATTTATTAAAATAAAAAACTATAATTTATATGACAGACGTATTTGCATTTTAAATTTATTAAAATAGTAATTTTTAGACTAACATGATATTTAATCATATAACTCTTTTTCTTTCGTTTAAAACTGTTTTTTGCTCGAAACTAATTAAATAATGACAAAAATTTTTCAATAACATATTAAGGTCATTTAATATCACTCTATTACTTTTACAGTGTATAAATAATTTTGACATTTTAAAACATTATTTTTTATAAAACTACAGCTTTAAATTTTAAATCTTTAAAACCAGATTAATTTAGAGGCTATGACGCGTTTTAAACCTTTATTAACCCAGCAAGATTGGGTTTTTTCAGTTCAGAAAATAGATGTTGCCTTCCACCTAATTGCTTTTTATTCACTTCATTTTTGCCTTCTCTCTTGCCTCCTTCATACCTCCAGCCTACTTCGAACCCCGGTTTATAATTAAACCAAATAACCAAATAAAAGTTTCCAAAGAGAAAAATCTAAAGCAAAACAAAAAGGAAATTTTTTACTAAAGCCTTTAGGATTTTTTATTTAAACATTTTTTGTAAGTGGGGGGGCGTTTTTTATTTTTTCTTTTTTTTTTTGTTTGTTTTTTTTATTTTTTTTGGACTGGACTTTAAAAAGTTATTATATATATTTCCATCAAATACAAAGCTCCCACGGTTTTGGAAAGGTCCACAAAGTCTTTAGACTCTTTGATTTTGTTCTTTAGACATGTTGAAAAGTATCAACTTGGTTTTATCTGAAAAAAAATTTTTTTTTCGTTTAAAAATTACTGACATTTTAAAAAATAAGTGCTCGTAATTTTTGAACTGACTACACGTTATTTCAAGTTATATGTGCACTTAGTTTCAAGAAATTGTATTTTAAAACGTTATAAAACCAGTTTAGACATTTTGTGAACATTTTAATCACCTGTAGCGGGCCAAACAGGGGTCAAGCCGGTAAGTTGATGATCCTGCGGCCCGGTACACACGGATTCCTTATCGTATTTAATAGCACACTTTATACAGTACGTTCCCTTTTATTTTGGCTCAGTCGGTTATTATATAACAAAGAAGTCTGCACGTTTTCAAAGTATTTGACCTTTGTGTTTGTTATTGCGTAGCGGGGGAACACACAACACACCCTCTTGACCGGGAGGTCAAGTCGGTTCACGGAGTAGGGCTACGGTAGGACGGGTTAAGAAGGGGAGGAATTCTTCGCGAATTCCTTTTCAAAAAGTTTTCTTCCACTGCTGACGATTCCAGATACGAAATGCCATGTAAGCGGAAAGCTGCGAAGATCAAATCCTGCAAGTCAATTTGGGTAAATACCAATGGTCACTAGTTATTTTGGCGAAACATTACCGTGTTGGGACATAAAAAAATAAGAGCAAAGCAGGTGTTGCTCTCTTCAAAAATGATTGCAGCTCGAAACCAAAAGGAAGAATATAGAACGCGACTGCAAATCAAGGTGGGGAAGGTAAGGGACTGGTATGGAACATTAAAAATACCAGTGCAATTTTTAGAGCTGAATTTTGGGAAGTCTGATGGGGTCAGACTTCTACAAAAAGGTTACAGCAAGGGGAAACGCTTGGCTAACTTGCTGGGCTCGATAGCTTCACCGGGTAGTTAAGGGGCGAAGCCTTGAGACAACGGATTTTTAGATGGAGTGACGTTTAGCGACCCAAGCAGTGCTTGAGTTTTCAAAAAGTTCGTTAAGACCTTTGGGTGTGCTTGGAAAATTCGGAGCTACCAAGCGGGTAACGAACTGTATAAAGCACCGAAAGGAATTTGGTCGTGGGAATTAGTTTTCAACGAAACATTAAAATTACTGGCGCAATTTTAATGACTCGTTGAGGGGAGAAGAGAGGGTTTGGCCAGTGGTTTGGGCTCCGTGATTTATATGTGTCGTGCGGGACTATCGTGTATGAATTTGGAGTGTATTTTGTAACTTAGATTGTGAAGACGGAATATATGCCGTGTTTACGTACTTTGTGAATAAGGTACTGCGTTGACAGATTGAATTACTTATAAAGATAAATAGGTTATACGATAGATTACACAAAAACGTTTATTTTTAATGCGCGTTTACGACGAGTGTAACAAACCGCGTTGCGGCGAACAAAGGCATAGTTTACACTTTGCGCACATTGAGCAATTGAGCATTATGGTTTAAAAAGACTTTTTAGAAGGCGTTGAGAACGCCAAGGCTTTAACTTTTGAGCCCGTTTGAAAACCCGTTTTGGAACGGAAACACAATTTTTACTTAAAGAAAAATTAAACAAACTTATAAGTTTTTGGAACTTAAAATTATGTAACTTTTTAATTTTTCAGTTAGAGGCTTAGATTTGAAATTAGATAAATATTAGTTTTTTTAGAAGTTTACCAATTAAAAAACACAACGATATTTTTACGGAGGTCAGTGGGTGCCCTTGACGACACGCCACTGAGGGTTTTGTGTAACCTAATTAGCTTAATTAAAAACGGTGTACGATATATGCAGACTTTGTGCAAAATTCTTTGTTAAAAATACCTTTTTACCACGATCGTAACCACTCCACCAAGTCACGTCGAGAATTGCGCCCTAATCTTAATAGAAGAATTCACAGACAGCCTCTGTGAATCCTTCTCTCAACACACAGTGCCTACTTAAGTTGGTTTTAACCAACTATAAATGTTGGCATCTCAGTTGGGGGTTTCAACGGATAAAAATAAGGGTAGGTGAGTAAAAATACCTACTCTGGGTCTGCCAACTTGGGTTCCGAAGTCACGAAGCAACCAGTATCCAGGAAATAAGCGCCAAACAATAATTGCGGAACCCATTGGGCCCACGTATTGCGTGGAGCACACGTACTGTTAACTGCTATAGGCAACTGTTTTGACACGCGCGGCGACAGGCGCGGGCTACTGTAATTTGATTACAGCGCATACATTATTATAATTTAATAATGTTTTTAAATTGAAAAATGGAACTTATGATTGAACGCGGGTGTAGTGGCTACTTAAAGCATGAATTAATATTGTGAGTTTAATTGACCTACGCTGCTCAACGCTATCCGCCACATTCAACATATTTTTTTTTTTTTTTTTTTTTTTTTTTTTTTTTTTTTTTTTTTTTTTTTTTTTTTTTTTTTTTATTTTATTTTTTTTTTTTTTTTTTTTTTTTTTTTTTTTTTTTTTTTTTTTTTTTTTTTTTTTTTTTTTTTGTTTGTTTTTTTTATTTTTTTTTTTTTGTTTTTTTTTTTTTTTTTTTTGGGTGTTTTTTTTTTTTTTGTTTTAATTTTATTAAAATATTTGTTTTTTTGCTAGTAATTGGCTTGCTGTCAAACTCTTAATTTAATTACTAAAAACAATAATTATACCAAATTATATTTAAAGATTAATTTAAAATAATTTCTTTAAGTTGGATTCATAATATCACGTCGTTTAGCGTGTTCAGCTCCTCTTGTAAGCGGTTGAACGGCATTTTAGACCGAATAACATTCCAAAAAAGCAAAGGTGTACAATGGAAAGTCTCAAAGCGGCGCTCCTTGTATTGGCGGTGACCTGCTCTGTGTCTTTAGTCAACAGCAACTCGTCCTTCACATTGTCCATACCGCTAGAAGTAAGAAAGCGGCTGGTACAGAAAGCGATCACTTGGGCTTCACATTGTCCATATCGCTAGAAGTAAGAAAGCAGCTGAAGCCCAAGTGATGTCCTTCACCTTCACCCAAGTGATGAAGTGATGTCCTTCACCCAAGTGATGAAGTGATCACCCAAGTGATGTCACCTGGGTGACATCTTGGGTGATCACTTGGGTGATCACCCAAGTGATCACCCAAGTGATCACCCAAGTGATGTCACCAAGTGATGATGAAGTGATCACCCAAGTGATGTCACCCAAGTGATGAAGTGATGAAGTGATCACCCAAGTGATGTCCTTCACCCAAGTGATGAAGGACCCAAGTGATGTCCTTCACCCAAGTGATGTTGAAGCCCAAGTGATATCCTTCACATTCACATCACTTGGGCTTCACATTGTCCATATCGCTAGAAGTAAGAAAGCAGCTGGTACAGAAAGCGATCAATTTCCGGAAAGCGATCACTTGGGCAAGCTCTTTGGATTTCGACAGCTGGCAGGATTTCGCGCAAGCTGTGACCGACAAATATTTTGATCTGGTGGATCGCAAGATGCAGTATCTCAAACATCTGGTAGCGCCTCAAAGGGACGTATGGGGTTTCGGGGGTTGGTAGAAATCCAGAAAGATAAATATTTGATTGAAAAAAGTCCATATATTTCTAGCAAATTTTTATTTAGAATCAATCAATTTAAAGCTTTTTATGTTAATAACGGTGAGATCTATTTGAGGTTAATAACGGTAACGATAAGGTCTATTTGAGGTTGATAACGGTGTGAAATAAAAATCATTTGTCAATTCACAATATTCTTTGAACTTGTTTTTTAAATTCAGTTTTTTTTTACAAGACTAAAAAAGTTACATACAGTTTTCTGCAGTAGATAGACATGAAAAAATACATAAAAGTTCCAGTAACAATACTGTAGTGTTTTCACTGACAGGTTGAGAGTGTTTTTATTACTGGCACATTGTGCACAGTAGTGTTGACAGGCATTATAGCTGGTGTAAAAATAAGGTCCAAGGAACAAATTTTGAAAGTTTGTTTATATAATGACTATACGCCTCTAAGTGGACTTGGCTTATTTTAAAATAATTATTGTCATATTTCTATTCAAACTAGAATAAATTATAATATTTGTAGGTAAATTTTAAAAAGAGTGCTGTACGTATAAAAATTTTACACTTGTAATAGAAATAAAGTGTTTTACACCCAAAACCACTTAAAACACAATACAAAAAATATAATTTGACTAAATCGAATTATCTTGGTTATTGCTTACAATTTTACTAATGTTTGTATGTTGTAATGACAGTTATAGAGGTCAAATTTTAAACACAATAAAAAGTCTACACAGAAATTTAAATCAAAATATTAGTGGCGAACGAATTTTAATACCGAACAGTTTATCCCCACGATGCACCCTAACCAAAACTTGATAAATCATGGTAAATCTCGTAATTTATTTTATTTTTAGTTTTCTTCTACTTCTTTTTTTTTTCTTTATTCGCATTTACTTATTGTCATTTTTTTATTATTCTAAGTTTTATATACATTAAATTTGTTTGACGTCGAACCATCACCTAAAAAAACCACAAATATATAATACCTGTCATTTAATAATTAATTTATATCTTTTATTTAATAATAAGTATGTTTTCGTCACATTTTTCTTGGAACAAAATGTTAAAACTGTCATTTTGCGCTGTTAATACATGTTTTCTACGAATATGTTGTTGTGTCTTATGACTTAATTATCTAAAGTATTTTTATATTTTGTTCAATACCAGGTATCCAAATGGCTAAAAAATCATTAGTTACTGGTTAAAAAAGGTTTATATTGTTTATAAATATTTTGGACGACTGAAGGCAAGTATGAGGCAGGTAAAACTGCCTCGGAGGCAGCATAGAGGCAGAGTGGAGGCAAGTAGAAGCCAAAAAAATTTTCGAGGGAGGCAGGCGAAAACCGTTTTTCCCAATTCAGGTACCTCGTCCTTACCGGGTTGCTGAAAGGTCCCAAAATAAACAAAACAGAAACTTTCTCAGTGCTCAATATCTTTTTTTAGAAGAAAAATATAATTTCTAAATTTTAGTTGCGTTTGAAGCGTAAATTTTATAACATCAATGTTTCCTAGCACACACACACAAACTTTTGCGATGGTTACCGCTGCTCAGACGCGGAATGCACATTGCGTCTCACGTCTAAATGTATCAAGATACTCCGTATCCCGAGGACATTGACATGAATTGGCACGAAATAACTTAAGACTGTTTCATACGTATAATAAACGACAATTTTAGAAAAGCCAAAAGTCCTTTGGACTTTTAACTTTGGATGAGTATGAATGCTACTTGAAATTTGTTATTTGGACAATGTCCAATGGACAAAGTCTAAAGGGAAAAGTCCAAAGGAAAAAGTCCAAAGGGCAAAAAGTATGAATACATTGTTTTCTGAACTTCGTCCTTTGGACAAAGTCCAAAAGACAATTTTAGAAAAGCCAAAAAGTTTTTTGGACTTTTTCCTTTAGATAAGTATGAATGCTACTTGAAATTTGTCCTTTGGACAAAGTACAAAGAGAAAAGTCCAAAGGGTAAAGTCCAAAGGGAAAAAAGTATGAATACGTTGTCCTTTGAACTTTTTCCTTTGGACAAAGTCCGAAAAGAAAAGTCCGAAGGACGTTTTGACGCTGTGTTTTGACGAAAGTCATAAGTATAAACCAGTCCTTACACGCTTTAACTCTTTAACCTAAAATAACGCAAAAAGTTAAACTCCATGTAATAAAGCTATTAAATAAATATTTTACTATGAATGATTTAATGCAACGGTATATTATCCATGTTTGTTTGTCTAAAGGTATTTACTTAAAGTTTCTTTCCTAGTAAAACTAACATAGTATCAAGCTATAAAAATAACTCTGCGAAATTAAACGAATAAAGACATTTCAGAAATAACAAAACGTATGTTTACTTTACAAAAATTGTCAAGTCAAAAAGGTTGTTTTTTTTATAAATACTAAGAAGCGGCGATTCTAAAAAAAGTAAAGAAATAAATAAACAAAAAATAAATAAATAGTAAACAATAAAAAAAAATAAATGAATAAAAAATAGTAAACAATAAACGAATAAATAAATAAGTAATAATTGTTAAAAAACGGCTAATAATCGCTAGAAGATTTTAAGCAGTTGCGAAAATCTTTTTAACTCATTTATCATATCGCAAAATTAGGAGAGTTTTAATATTTTTCAAAGTAACTAAGAAACACATTCTTTGTAAAAAAAAAAAGAATATAGTAAAAAATTTGATCAAAAGTACGCATATGTTTACTTAAATATTCTTCAGAAGCATGGCATGGAATAAAATAAAACAAATAAGTCATAATATCTGGTTAGTTGCATACAGAAGCTCTATTGGTGTATAGATGGCCAATAGATCACCACTTTAATCCACAAAATTTAGCGTGTGATGAAAGATAGCGGCACTGTTCTAAAACACAATACTCAATAATAACTATTATTAAACCACTTTAATTGCTTTTGGTCGGTTTATTCATATTAAAACATTCTATTAATAAAAAATAAACCAAGGAAAGAATTTTAAGCAGCTATACATTTATGTTTTAAAAGTTAAGCTAAATAGTAATATTAATACACATTTTTTAAATTAAAAAATTGTAAATATGTCATATATTTTAAAGAAGACGTTAATTAAACTATAAATCTAGCAATTACAAAGATTTTAATGAAAAAGATTTTTGAGTTAAAGCTGAGACAAGATCAATTGCGGTTATTCGCGTTCGATCGAGGGTTCAAACCCACCTTCATACTTTATTTTTTTAATTTTAATTTTAAAAAAATGGGGTTTGAGGCAAAAACCGCTGTTATAATTGCTAAATAATAAAATACTAAATAAATTAATTAAAAAATGAAGTTTGAAACGTCTAGTGCTGGGTGATTTTTGATTTACATCAATCAACGTCTGATTTACATACACACCAACACTTACGAAATTCACTTTACACCTAAATAAAATAAATTTTATTTTGACATAGTGTATGAACAAGGTTTATATTTTTCAGAGTAAAAAATATTCCATACCTTTTTTGCATTTGCAAAAAATAGGTGATATTTTTTGTATATGCACAAAAATTACGCGATTTGCAAACAATTATCAATAATTGCTTAAAATGATCATTTTTGATGATCATACATATGATTATACATAAACACCAACACTTACGAAATTCACTTTACACCTAAATAAAATAAATTTTATTTTGACATAGTGTATGAACAAGGTTTGTATTTTTCAGAGTAAAAAATATTCCATACCTTTTTTGCATTTGCAAAAAATAGGTGATTTTTTTATATATGCATAAAAATTACGCGATTCGCCAACAATTATCAATAATTGCTTAAAATGATCATTTTTGCACGTAAAGATCGTCCTAGAAAGGTTTCGCCTAATGAACGAAATTCTGAATACCAATTATTTTGTTATATGAAAAAGTAAAAGAAGGAAGTTTGAAAAAGTACTTGCAATTACATACAATATCTGTCTTTTCTATGATTTAGCAAATTATTTGCTTTAACGGATTGCACATTGTTGGAAGAGTGTATTTTTGTTGCTATCTGTTCTAGCCATTTATTTGTTTCATGAAAGTGAGAGGAAATATGCAATCGGAATTTGTTGTAAGAAAATAGAGCTAGTCACACGAAAAAAAGTCTAATCACACAATAAACAGATTAAATCATGAAAACAAGTGCATGAAAACATGTATATGTAAACGCACACGATGAAATAAATTTATTAAAAGTAATTTAATAAAATAAATTTAATAATTTATTATTTAATAATTTATAATGTAATATAATGAAATGAATTTAATGCAAGTAATAAATAAGCAATTTACTCACCCCAGTCATAATTTGTTTAATTTACTAATGTTTTTCAGACTTAAGAGAACTTTATATAACAATTAGGCAAGAGATGAACCTACAGAAATATTTTCTTAAACTTAGAGAAAAATTCAAGACTAAAGGATAATTTTAAATCCGGTTTAAAACTTTAATGTTTTTTAAAAGCAATATTAAAAATGTTGGGTTAATACTAACGATTTTTCCTGTAACTCCGAACTCCAGAGCTCCGGAGCAAAGCTCCTTTCTTTCGAAAATCTTGAGTTCCGCCCTACACTGTATTTCTGTACTAAACTTCTAAATAATTAAAGAATAATGAAAATTATTATGCGTTCAAAATTTTTTTTCTTTAGAAAAAAAAACATTTTGAAAGCATAAGAATTTTGTAAATTTTGTTTTTAAAAAATATAGTTAAAAAATGCTAACGATGAATAATGAAAATGACCAACGACAATAACCTAAATTTAATAACTTGAATTTTCTTTAAATCAGTCATTTAAAAGCAGAGCTCCAGAGCTCCGGAACTGTTTCAACTGTAAATAGACGGAGCATGATATTGAAGGGTAGAAACATCACTAATTTATACCATTACCACACTTACACCCAGTTCTCAAACGTAATGTGTTTCGCATTCAATTTATCGTTTTTTAGATTATTGCAGAACTAAAAGAATTTAACTGGATTGATCATAACACGCGGGCGGTTTTCGTCGATTTTACAGTTTACAACGCCAATCTTAATACTTTTGGAGTTTGCAAGTGAGCAAAATTTTATGTCAGTTATAAACTTTTACCATTGCGGAATTTGTAAAAAAAATTTGTAAAATTTCAGCAAAACAATTTTAAAAAGAAGACAGTTGTCTTTAAGGTCTCTCCGGACAGTTTTCTTAAGTATGGAAAATCGCGATTTTTGACATACGAGATCTCGTGAAATACTGTAAAATTTCACTAAAAAATTTATATGAGTTTAAAAAAGGCAGAAATATCACGAGTATAAAGTGAACATTCATTATATTATTGTAAGTAATTGAAATAATTGATATTAAAAATCAAATTGCAATGAAATTTTTTTAAAAGCTTAAAAATATTTACTGCACACTATTTATTAAAAAAATACTTCCAATAGAGAGACACCGTTACCCTTTTTCACTTACGTAAAAATTAAATTGAATACCGTTGTATTTATGGTTTAATATACAATTTTCCGTGAAAAATGGGGGTTAATTTTTCCAAAATTTCGGTGAAACTTCGATTGTATTTAATTTGGTAAAATTTAAAGCTCCAGATAGTATATTTTCATTGAAATTTATAATTTTTGGAAGGCCATAACATCTTTTGTTTTTTTAACGCATAAATAGTTCTGTCGTGCGTCGTGGGTTCTATCGATTTTTTTCAGAAGGGTGGTTTATAAATCGCTTTCAGAGCTCATCATCCCATCGTCTCAGTGGCATAGTCCGTTAACGCGTCGTCAAATTTTTTGAAAGGTCCCGAGATCGATTCCCACATAAAACATATTTGGCCACAATTTTTTTTTTATTTTAATAATGTTTTTTTTTAGATTTGTTTACAATTTTAAAATTTTATTTAACATAAATTCAAAAAATATCATTATTGTAATCAGGATTTGTTGCCTGCTTTTCGCCAATTAGTCAAATTTTCGTCATTTGAATATCTGAAAATATTATAATACTCTATAAGTATAATAATTCAAAAGTAATTGTATGTAAATAAAAATGGGTAATTTTTGCTCTTTATTGCGATTGGTTTACTACTGAACGCTCTGCAATAAAAACTGTCCGGAGAGACCTTAAAAACGGTGTCTTTAAAGCCGTCGGACGAAAATATCGTCGTTACTACGGCAAAATGAGCCACGGTTTGTATAAAATATGTGTGTCTGTGACTCGCTTTAAATCTTAAAGAAGACCCTATTAACTAAAGAATGAGTCACAGTCACGTGTATTTTATAATGAATGTGACTTATTTTGCCGGAGTAACGACGATATAAACTGTCGGAATATGTTGAAAATCTAGAGCCGCGAAAATTGGAACTGAGAGCCGGAGTAAAAAAAAAGGTTTAGTTTTGGTTTGGTTTGGTTTGGTGGGTAGGTTTGGTGTTGGTTTGGTGGTTAGGTTTGGTGTTAGGTTTAGGCTTAGACTTAGGGCTAGGTTTTAGCGATTTTACACTTTCGGCTTCAAGTTCCCTTTTTTTGGCTCCAGCTTCCAGCTCTAATTGCTCTTGGCTTCGAAATCCACAGAAATCCACAAAAAAATCTCGCAGAAACTTGATCGCATTTTAACTACTATATAAATACTATAATTAAGCCCCCTGTAGGATCGTGTATGTTAGGCAAGAGACCCTCTTTTTGCTACAGAGTAGTACGACCAATAATTTTTGAACCCTTTTGTTAATTCACTTATCATGTTCAACAACCTCCTATTCGAACAGAACGTCGTTACTACGGCAAAATGAGCCACTGTCATTATAAAATACACGCGAATGTGACTCTTTTTGTAATTAATAGGGTCCCGTTTTAAATTTAAAATAAGTCAGAGGCACACATATTTTATACCAACTGTGTTACGACGAGAAATTGTTCAGTGCCGAAGATTTTTTAGAATTATTTTCGCTATAAAATTATTTTCAACCAATGAGCGGTGGGAAAAAAGATCTCCAATAAACGTGGCGACAGACCATTTCCTCGCCATTATGGCAAAATAATCCACAGTCATTATAAGATACACGTGACTGTGATTCATTCTGCAGTTAATAGTGTACTGTTTTAAATTTAAAAAAGAGTCACAGTCACATATATTTTATAGGAAATCTGGGTTATTTTGCCGCAGTAACGATCACTTTTTTAGCTCCTTCCACATTGATTCCCAGTCAAAAAACATATTGATTCTAAAGCCGCAAATCACGAATATAATATTACAATATAATATAATATAATATTTCCCCGCTTTTTTAAGTTCCTTAAAATTCTACTGTGTTTGATAAAAAAACATTCACAGCTTTACTAAGAGTAGGCGGGCAGGCAAAAAGGCGGTTAAAAAGAAATTCAATAAAAAAACAGATTGTTTTCAGGGTTATGAAAACACACATACAAAAACATATTAGAAAATGATCAGAATAGTGAAATGAAAAGCATGATTTAACTTTAATATAAAGATAAAAAAATACTACGAAAAATATGCATTTATAATTTTCTTTAAAAATCTTAAATATCTTTTTCATTGTATTATTTTATTTCTATATTAAATTTAATCTTCCTCTTCATCTCGTTATTTAGATAACGTTTTAGGTTGGTTTTCGAATTCCCGGCTACCGGAGGAATTTGGCCCCGACACTCCATTTATTCGGCAAAACTCATTCGCTACGCCACTGTTTTCGACAAGGTCATATTCGCCTTCGAAATCATCGTGTGTCTGTTTATTCTGTATTATATTGTGGAGGTAAATAAAGTCCAGAGTTGTAAATTGACCGGGCCGGGCTAGGACGGGCCGGGCTGTCAAAATCTCTGCCTGTTCACAACTATCAACTGAATCTTTACACCCTTTTGATCTTTCCACCATGGGGTGGTCGCAAGTAGTAGCGAGATTTCTCGGAGCTCCGAGTTCCAAAACTCCAAAGTTATGAAGTTGCGGAGTTTCCCTTTCAATAGTTGTGTTTTCGACTCATATTTTATTGTTTTATTATGGTTTATAAAATAGTTTGGTTTACCAAAAAATCTGACAAAATAAACCATGACATTAATCTTTAATTATGCACTTCATTAATAGAGAAATAAAATGAAACTCCAGAGCTTCAGAGTTAAAAAACAGTAGCTTAGCTCTGAAGCTTCGGGGATTACCGATAGGAGCAGGTAATCAAGATTTTGAAGAATACATTACGTGTAAGCCGACAGACTAAATCAAAATCGGGTCGCGAACTGACAAATATAAAAAACACACAGGGATTTGACGTCTGTTTTTAACTTGATTATCTAGTACAAATTTTCTAATACAAAAGTGTTTTTAAAAAAAAATATTTTAAAAAAGTAATAACTGATACGTTAGATTTATTTCAGAAAACTATTATGAACATTGCTATGTATATAATAATATAGTAATAAATTTATGATCATAAAATGAAGCATGAAAATTTTTAAATTCACTTTTTTAACATAGCCCTTTTTGTAAGCAAAATAATCGTGCCTTTTAGGGGCCTCAGACAAAAAAACGCTTTATAGTTTAGTTCATATCATCAACTATTGTTTATTTCGTGGTTACTACGGCAAAATGACCCACAGTCATTTTAAAATACACGTAAATGTGACTAATTCTGTGGTTAATAAGGTCATGTTTCAAGTTTAAATTTAATTTAAATTTAAAGTTTAAAATGAGTCACACTCCCATATATTTAATACGAATTGTGTCTGACACTACCGTAGTAACGACGATTTGTCTTTTTGCTTATGCTGCGTAAACAGAAAAAAGCAAAAAAGCAGGTAAAGCACGTCCTTAAAGGTGCAGTACGGAGTCAACGTTTTTGTGTTCGATTTTGATAATTTTTTGATAAAACCTTATTCCTGCCCCCAATAGCCCACAAAAATTTTTTCAACAAAATATTTCCAGTGGTTCAGGAGTTATGACCCCACAAAAATGGCATTTTTTTACAATTCTGTACGTGAAAGATTGCTCAATGAGTATACTGATTTAAGTTACAAACTAAATATGTACTGAAAAAAAGCGGCTACTTTATACTTTAATTTGATAACTAGATCGTTAAGTTTGGTGCAGTATTAGTCGAGATATTGCGTTTTTTGTACAATAAACCCTCGATTTTTTCGCTAAAAACACGAAGTGAAGGGAAAGATTGGACAAACTTCACAAAATCACAGCCGTCGTTTGGTATTTTTAATGAAAAAATTGCAGGTTTTTGTACGGGAAACGCAATATTTCGGCAAATATTGCACCAATCTTAACAATCAAGGTATCAAACTAAAGTAGAAAGTAGCCGTTTTTTAGAGTGCATAATTTCTAACGTAAATCGTTATACCCATTGAGTAATCTGTCACGTACAGAATTGTCAAAAAACGCCATTATTGGGGAGTGATAACTCCTGAACCACTGGAGATATTTTTGTGGGCTATTTTGGGCAAGAGTAATGTTTTCACCAAAAATTATCAAAATCGAAGACAAAAAGTTTGACTCCGCACCGCACCTTTAATGTTAATTTTTTACTTTTTTATTTTAGGAAATTTTGGAAGTCGTCAAAAATAAAAGTGAATACTTCAAAGAGTTTTTCAACCTTCTCGACATATTTATGATTTTGGTAAGAATTCTTTTTTAACGAGAAGCGTGCTGAAGACTTACGAGTAGTCAAAGTCAAAGTCAAAATTTTATTACTAGAAAACCAAAAAAATTTAAAATGATTACAAACCAGATGAATGATTTTTAGTTTGAACCTTGTGGGATTATTTGGATCAAAAAGCGAAACGCATTGTGGGAAAACACGCCACTGTGTAGCCAATCACTATTGAGAATCACGACAGTTAATTCAATGTACACAAAGGTCTCGATTTACAACCAGCTGTTACTTTTAGAATAAAATGTTTTATGTTTAATTGTTATTTTCGTGTATTATGATCTTGTTTTTTTGTTGACCAAAGTCATATACAAATTATTTTTAAATCTTTTCAAGACCTTTGTGTACATTGAATTAACTGCCGTGATTCTCCATTAAACTGTTCACGTACTTGTCTCAGCTCCGGCCGTCCTATTACACTGAGACGTGAGACGCGATATCGTCGTCCGGATAACAAAGAGTCACAATCTGCATCAAATCAACGTGACTCTGACTCATTTTGTTTATATTAATTGTGTCGTAAGAGATAAAAAGAGTCACAGTTACGAGTATTTTATGACGCTTCTGACTCATTGTGTCATAGTAACGACGATATGCACTTCGTGTCAGTGTCATCAATATAATCCCAAAGAAGGTTTGTTTTAAAATTTGTGATTTTCCTTCTTGTATATATTTATAAAAAAATACTTTTCGATATTAAAAAATGATAGTAACAAAATTAATTCTAAAATAAATTATTAGTTTTATAAAATATTATGTTTTAATTTTGGGACAGAAAAATGAGCTGAATTTAATGAAAAAAATGACAGGCTAAAAAGGATTTTGATTTTAGAGCTATTAACCCTTGTTCGAGGAATAACAAATTGTTTTCCATGTACCGTAGCTAATTATTTAACTAGTAAAAAAGAATAACTAAAAATAAGTCATTATTTTTACAAAAAAATAGTTTTGACTTTGGCATAAAAAAGGAATTTGCTGAATTTAGCGCAAAAAATAAATAATAACATAAAATTAAAGAAATTATTGATTATAAACGATTTAATCCTGTTCTAGGACTGAAACCTTTTTCCAATGAACTGGTAACTGGTTATTATTTTGTTACTGTAATTGAAATTACGTAACCCTTCATATGTGACAATAAACTGTATACAAAAAAAATACTCAAAAATAATGTCTACGCTAAAAAAAATACCCTGGATAACATTAAAATTTTTTGCTCACGTATATTACTTCCAGTTTGCACCAGTCACACTGTGGTACAGGCTACCATGGTTGTGGCTTGTTTATAAAAATAGCATATTATATTATAAAAGTTATTATAAAAATATTATAAAAATTACAATTATACCACACGCCAAAATAAACTCTTGCAAATAGATTTAAACCAAATAATAATGGTAAAATGCATTATTAATTGTGCGTGGAGGCGTTCTTAACTAAAAAAATGTTTAAAATGAAGTAAAAAAAGTTTTGCTTCTTAAAGGCTGGTTCAGATATGACAAAACGTCCTTCAGACAAAGTCCAAAGGACAAATACAGCGTAAAAACGTTCTTTGGACTTTGTCAAAAGGACAAAATCGAAAGGACAGCGTGTTCAGACTTTCTTGTCCTTTGGATTTTTCCCTTTGGATTTCTTCTTTGACTTTGTCCAAAAAACAATTTCTAAGTAGCATTCATACTTCGTTCAAAGGAAAAGCCCACAGGACGATTTGGCTTTTCTAAAATTCCCTTTGCACTTTTGTCGAAAGGACGTTTTGTCATAAGTATAAACCAGCCTTTAGAAGCACAGCGGAAAACATTAATTATTGTGCAGAAAAATTAATAAAACTTAATTTTAACAACCATACAAAACACCTAAAAACGATTTAGTGTTGTTTTTACGATTACTGGAATCAGTATTTATCGGTATATCAAGGTTGAAGGAAAAATTAAGGCGCGTTTGTATTTGGTTTTAAAAGAACAACCTTTCTTGTGAACTTAAAATTTTTTACCCAGTATTTTAAAAATATTTAAACTTGCCAGGTCTAATGAATGACTTTTTTTGGTTTTAAATATAATAAATGTATTTCCCCATAATATTGACGACTTACGGTAATTTGTGCTGTGATGTACGCATTAGAAAAAAATACTGCTTAACTCTTTGCATTTTCACCATATGACATAATAAACACACGGTGGTAATATAATGTTTAATAATATTTTTGACTATTTTGAGCTATAAGACAGTAACAATTTTTTTGATTTTCGGTATAACAATCTTTTAAGCTATCATAAATTTACTATATAACAAACGCGCATGAAAATATGTTTGAGCCAACGAGGACACTTACACAAATTTTGAACACCTTTATGGTGCAACTGGTTTTCGACAACGCAATGGCTATCATCATGTTTTATTGCACTGCATCAAGGTAACGAAATCATATCATTTCATTATCATCATCATCATCCTTATCACACTATTTTTCCTATTTTATTTATTTGGGACACCGCAGGGTACTGGGACGCGAGGGTACTGGACACGAGAGTACCTGGACACGAGAGTCACGAAGGTACTGGGCTTAAAAAAATTGTGTTCACCACAACTCTCAGCAAAATCGATTTATTATGCAAGGGGGACACGAGGGTACTTAGGAGCAAATAACATTACCTTCCGTATAAAACGGGGATAAACTTATTGCATAACAATAGTTTTCTGTACGCAAAAATCCTTTTGTTTGTTTGACTGATTTATAAAAGGTAGGGTTATAAAAATAAAACATTTGTCAACATTAAAACATTTTCGTGTAATTCGTTTACATTTTCGTGTAGGGTAACTGACTTAATTTCGGCCACCTTTTTTAGGTTTAAACTTTTTTTTTTAAAGTGGCCGAAGTTAAGGCGCGTGCCATTTATTTCGGCCACCTACAAAAAACTGGCCATAACTATTGCTTCAACAAACAATAAAAACTTCTAAAGGTTGCAAATTTACACTTAGGTATTGTTCTTGGTACATACAACTTAATTTTTCCCGTTTGCTGAATTTAATAGTTATTAGCAAGACTTTTAATAATTATGTCAAAACTTTAAAAAAACAAGTTTTAATAACTTGTATTTTTTCTTCAATTTTTATTTTTGGCTTAAAAAACGTCAAAACAAAGTCAAACTATTAAAAAAAAATCTTAATAAATACGTTAGAAAATTTATATTTAAAAACACAAAAAAACGGCAGGTTCTTTCACCTAAATTTTAAGGTGGCCTAAAATCAACGGAATGTTAAAATGCGCAGTTAGTTAAACGCATTGCAAAATAATTTTGAAAAAAATATCAAAACATAAAAATTAACAACTTTGAGCCTTAATATAATATATTTTAAGGTTATATATTGCTTCGTTCTAAATTTGATGCAGTTTAAACACAAAGCAAAAATTTAGAAAATCATAAAAAATTCACTTTTTGTATGAAAATGTTGACAAATGTAGAGGTATAAAAATTTTTTATTCAACATTAATCCAGTTACCTTTGTACTAAATCATTTGTGTTTTAAAAAAACAAATTGATTTTGGTGCGTACAGAAATTAGCAGTTATAATTTATTTTAAAAAATAAATACTAATTTTAAAAATGCTAGATTTATAAAGATAGGTAATATTTTTTCGCTTAATTATTATTATCGCCGCCGTCACGCTTGGATGGGGCTGTCAAAAAATTTTTGCGGTTATTTGTTGTAGGACGTGTTGAAAAAAATGCAATCTTAGAATGCCTTTAAACAAAATACCTGCAAAAATAATTGCAAATACTTTCTGCTGTCCATAACCTTATAAAATATTTTAGTACAGTACCCTCCTTTAAATACAACTTTTTGCCCGATAATAATAAATTATTCGGTATTTTTTAAAAGCATAGTGTTAATAATAATATTATGATAATGTTAAGCTATAATTATTATGCTTTTGATTAGGCTGGAAAAATAAAGTTTTCCGTAAAAAGGTGGTTTGTTCTTCAATATCCGTTGTTAGATTATTTTACTATGACTCTATACTTAGAAGTAAACGCATAAATAAACAAAAAGAAAAACCTAAATATTATACAGTTTTTAGGGTTTTAACGCACATTTTGTTTGCCTTGATTTAAATATCAACATGTGTTCAAGTGAATTTCCTAAGCTCGAGTAGACTGAAAAAAGCAAGAAATTGATTTTTACATGTCTACTACTAATATCTACTTAGGGCAAAAAAGTTATTTTTTGCCACACAAAATGTAAAAAAAACATGTAAAATTGTTAAACTGAATGAGCTAAATTATTTTAATCGAATGCGTAGACATTTATAAATAAGATAAGTCGTTAAATTATAAATAAAATTCTTTCTTGCTTAAATATAATGCAATTTAAGTCAAAAAAAACTACATAATTTTCTAAGCATATACTTGTATGAATATAATAATTGCACAATTTTTTTTGCTGTCATTTTTCTAATTAGACTCTTTTATATCAAATCTTAATTAAAATAATTGAGTTTTTTTATAAAATCTTTGGAAAAAAATAACTTTTGCAAAAGTAGAGATTTTAGTAGTAGAAAATGTAAAAAAATAACTTCTTGCCTTTTTTAGTTTACTCGAGCTTAAGAAATTCACTTGAACACATGTTGATATTTAAATTAAGGCAAACAAAATGTGCGTTTAAAACCAAAAACATAATAAAAATGTTAGGTTTTTTTTGTGGTATTTTATGCGTTTACTTTTAAGTATAGAGTCGTGAGTAAAATAATTTAACAACGGATATTTAGGACCCCTTACCTTTTTATACGGAAAACTTTATTTTTCCAGCCTAATCAATACATAATTTATTATACACTGAACATTATCATCATATTTTAATAATAGTGTGCTTTTTAAAAATACCGTATTAATTTATTATTTAAAAAGGACGAAGTAAGTTACTTTAGGAAAAAATACTTTCTAACATATTTTTATAAGGTTATATATCAGAAATATTTGTAATTATTTTTGCAGTTATTTTTTCTAAAGGCATTAAAAATGCATTTTTTTCACACATAAGACAAAATCATTTAAAATGTTTTGACAGCACAATCAAGGCATTTATACAAAAACAAATTTAATAATAATTAAGCAATAATATTTCCTATCTTTCGAGTCGTCTCATACTTTTTAGCATTTTTAAAATTAGTATTATTTTTAAAATAAATTAGGGTAACTGACTTAAATTTCGGCAAAATTTCGGCCACCAATTTAAGCTGTTTGAAAATTGGCTTATTTTTAAAAAAAAGAACTAGTAAAAAGTAAGGTTATATCTAAAATAAAGTGTTTTTGCAAAAGTTTTTTTATTTTTATTATTCTACATTATCAACATTTTCATACAAAAAGTGAATTTTTTAATTATTTTCTTAATTTTTGCTTTGTGTTTAAACTGTATCTAACTAGAACCAAGCAATATATAACCTTAAAATATATTCTATTTAAGGCTCAAAGTTGTTAATTTTTATGTTTTGATATTTTTTCAAAGTTATTTTGCAATGCGTTTAACTAACTGCGCATTTTGAGATATCCGTTAATTTTAGGCCACCTTAAAAATTAGGTGAAAGTACCTGCCGTTTTTTGCTGTTTTTAAATATCATTGTACTACCGTATTTATAAAGAATTTTTTTTGCTCGTTTGACTTTGTTTGACGTTTTTTAAGCCAAAAATAAAAATTGAAGAAAAAATACAAGTTATTAAAACTTGTTTTTTTAAAGTTTTGACATAATTATTAAAAGTCTTGCTAATAACTATTAAATTCAGCAAACGGGAAAAATTAAGTTGTATGTACCAAGAACAATACCTAAGTGTAAATTTGCAGCCTTTAGAAGTTTTTATTGTTTGTTGAAGCAATAGTTATGGCTAGTTTTTTGTAGGTGGCCCAAACAAATGCACACGCCTTAACTTCGGCCACTTTAAAAAAAGAGTTTAAACCT
>JASAMX010023893.1:0-19366 GCA_030248175.1 Microlaimidae sp. YZB2_3 | reverse complement strand
CTATATGCGGCAGTGTTAATATTTAACAATATAAATTAATTTTTTTAAATTTTTATTGGAAATGATTTATTAGGGTAAATAAAAGTGTTGTGTCGGAATGCTACCTCAGAATAAATTTAAAATTGGTCTACTTCTTTTTTTATTCTGTTCTTAATGATTTTTATCCACTACCAGGAAAATTTAGACAAACAAGACAAAAAGTTTGACTCCGCATTGCACCTTTAAGAATTTTGGAGGTTACACTGGTGGGTGCAAAAATTGGGTAACCACTAAACAACATTTAAAAAAAACTATAAATTTTTGAAATCAGGGCTTTCATATGAGTATAAACATGTCACTTACAATGAAAAATTGACAAAATTACAATTTTTCAAATATGGGGATATGTAATCGGGTAACCAGAAAAAATTTTAACCTAAAATTAATATTTTTGCAATCAGCACGCATAGAACTTTGAAACGTTTGTCAATACCGCTTATAAATATTAAAAACAAAAAGTCACCCTCTACTAATTTTGGGGTTAAAAAGGGTCCGTATCTGAGTTATCCGACAATTTAGAGCCAAATTTTTTTTATATTTTTAAAATCAGAACGCCGAGAGCTTTAAAATGATATATTATTCGCTTATGAAGAAGGGTTGTGTCCAAAGTTGACATTTTTAGGGGTCACCCATTGCAGTGCCTTAGAGCACTTAAATTTTTTTGGGACTCTCACCAAAGGTTAGTGCATAGAATTTAACAGAAATCCTCCCGGGTCGCAAACCTATGGCTCAAACAATTTTTTAGCAATAGACATAATTTTAGCAACAATCGTAAAATTGACCCCCTTTAACCCATCAGGGTACTAACCCAGGTAGGTTACCCCAAACAAACTATATATTTTTGAGCTCAGGAAAGTAAAGGCAATCTGCACAAAAGTTTTCAGACGTAAGGATTCATATTGTAAAAATTTAAAAATTTGGCTAAAAAAAATTGCTCCTAAATTTGGAGGGTTTCGGGGCTAACTCCTCAAAAGTTTTGAAAAAAAATTTTTTTTCAGGAAGTAGCCAAAAGTTCAAGGAACTTAACTTGAGATACTTGCAATTCTGATCGCGGCGCGTTTAAAAATGATAAGAGCTCAAACGAAATTTTTTGTCACAATTTTCCCACTATCGCTAAAAAACAAAGGGTAGGAAGTAGTTAACAAAATAGACATAATTATAGGCAAATAAAATCTAGCTGACCGCAATATTTGCGTATTGAATCGACTATTTAACAACAAAAATTTAAAATTTTTCACTAAAACCGATTAATAACAAAGATTAAAAACTGTATTTTAATAATTATTTATCAAATAACTTAATTTGGAACCTAAATGCAAATTTTTTAAGGGCTAAATTTGGTTAATTTTTGTACATTTTGTGAAAAGGTGGAATTTAAAAAAAATTGCGTTCTTATTTGTTTTAAAAAAAACGTCATTACCGCACAATTTTAATTGATCCCCTCATGTCTGCATTTTAGTTTTTAGCGTTAGCCAGATATAATTCAACCACAGTTTTAACTTAACCCGTTCTTGTAATGGCCTTTTTCCCTGTTACAACCGTGAAACCTTCGTACGACAAAGGTAAATCCTTCATCTCACAGTAGTGGTATTTTTGTATGACAAATGTACCTAAACCTTACAGGGGTAAACTCTTCACATGACCTAATAGCAAACAAAAAATGTTAGGTTAGTTAGCTGAGCATACCTAAAGTTGCAGATACACAAAATAATAAAACAAAAAAACATAAAAATCACGTGTTTCTGTGCTTCCCCGAACACGTAATGTACAAATAAGCATAATAGTTGCACGTCATCAGCGGGGGCTATTATACTTATGTTACAAATTAGAATAAACTACTAAGTTATTTTATAATTTTTTGTATAAATTTTTACATTATAAAACAAATATAAAAACAGTTATTAGATTAGCATAAAATACAAAATGCTTATTTTATAAGTTTATTCTAATACATGCAATAAAAAAACAAGCAGTGGTTTGAGAAAAATAAAGTTTATATACAAAGATACTTAACTAAAACTTTTTAAAAAAATATAACTTTTTATTAAAAATTTTTTAAAAAATTATTAGAAAGAAAATAACATAAAAAATGGAATTAAATGACTATTTAAATATTAAAAAAAACATTAAAAAAATATATAACACGCCAAAATAATAACATTATTAAAAAAATTTTTTTAAAAAATTAACACGCGTGTAAATAAAACAAAAAGCAGTGTCTTGTAATGCATTAGGATCCGTGTTTTACTAGTTTTACACATACAGGCAGGAACAAGTTACTGGTTTGGATTAAACACCACGGATTAATCCCTTATTAGTAAATTAGTAGTCAATTTGCATAATTTAGTTCTAACGATTGTTGATTGAAAATAGTAATAAGAAATATAGTGATTATTGATTTGAAAAACCAAACAGTAAAAGGCAAAATTATAAGCAATTAATTTTAAGCAATTTATAAGCAATTATATAAGCAATTATATAAATTCTGTCATACATAATTTTTTGTGCGCGAATCCCAGTAAGGGAGCAAACTGAAATTGTTAAAGCTGTACGGTAGCAATATGCAAATTTTTAAACATGAAATGATCTACTTAATACACTGTATTCGTGAGAAAAATATACATATTGCTACCGTACAGCTTTAACCATTTCAATTTGCTCGCTCATTGGGCACCACTTGTGCCAAAAAATTATGTATGACGAAGGTACAGCATAGGTTTTACGAAGGTTTCACGGTTGTAACCGAGGAAAAGGCAATTACGGGAGCGACTTAATTAATTATTACTTGAAATATAATGGAAGATCTTTCGTTTAACGTTTACAAACATGTTGATTTTAAAATATGGGTTCAATATTAGGCATCGAACAAATATTTTAAAAATTATGACAATTTATAATAACTCAGTTATTAATGGAGTTTTTGCGTTTGTACAAAAAAATTAAAAGTTTAAATTAAGTATTAAAAATCAATAGTACTGTCACCACGAAAAATCAATTATTTCATAAATAATCATAAATAAGGCTCATTTTTAGTTGTGAGTTCTCAAAAAATCAAATAGTTATGAGTTTTTCGAAAATAGTGTATGCATAAAAACCCTTTGTTTTCCCCTCCTAATTTTTGTTATACGTAATCAAATGGATTTAAAGTTTCAGTCCTCTAAATAATCGGATGAAACAAAATCAATAAACTTCCTGTGTTTCAAATTGTTTAGAAAAATAACTCAATTTTTTGATTCGTTGAAGACCGGTCGAGATATTGCCATTCAAAAGTCTAAAAACAATACAATATTTCCAAAATATACACCAAGAGCCTAAGTTTTAACGCCAAAATTTACATTAAATAATTTACTTCCAACATATATACAGCAATCTAAAAACATTGTAATGTAGCACCTCGATGAAGCAACAATTATAAACGTAAAAAAGTAAAAAAAAAATTCGATTTACAACGATTACTGTATATTGATTAAATTTGAACAAATTGAGATTTCTTTATTATCTAAAAAGGATTTAAGAATGTTGTTTTTGTTTTTACCATTTCTGTATTATTTTTGAAAGCCTTATATAGTCGCAGGGCTATATTGCCTTCGCGGTGCCCGGATCACCCATGATTTATGAATATGCAAATACATGTTTTTACAGGTACACATACGGTTCCATATTTTATTATTAGGGGCAGAGAAAAGAAAGGCCACAGATCGATTCAGTTTCGCGGCGCTGAGTAAATCATCAAAAATACGTGGGTGAATTTATTATGAAGAATTATGACGATAATTCAAAGGTACAGAAAGGCCCCCAAGAGGATTTTGTAAAATGAAATTAAGAAAAAGGAGGCAAATATATCCGAACATAAAAATACCTACAAAAAAAAACAAAAAACAATTTTTGAACAAAAAATATGAAAAGGTTATTGTAATACACAAATTAAATACAACATGGAATAAACAGAATAATATGAACCCATTGATAAAACGTGTACTTCGTCTCCCGATTTAATTCCTACATTTTACCGTTAAAAATAAAAAAAAAAGTTTAATTTTAATATAAAAAAATTATTTTTGAGCGGTCAAATAAAAGAGTAAATTTGAAAGATTAACATTTTATTAAAAAATTCTTTTATCATTATTTAGTTTATTCTATGGAGCATTATATTATTATTAACATATTATGTTTTTTGGTCAAAAATTGTATCTCGTAAGAAATTTTTAAGTATTATTGGGTGTCGGTTTTTATCCCGCCTCCATTTACATGCAAAATCGTCTTCGAGACCTTTCTGTACATTTAAATCGCTGTCATTATTCGCTGATCGCTGATATTATTTTTAGATCAGTAAGTAGGTAACTAAGTAAGTAAGTAAGTAAGTAAGTAAGTAAGTAAGTAAGTAAATAAGTAAGTAGTAAGTAAGTAAGTAAGTAAGTAAGTAAGTAAGTAAGTAAGTAAGCAAGTAAGTAAGTAATTAAGTAAGTAAGCAAGTAAGTAAGTAAGTAAGTAAGTAAGTAAGTAAGTAAATAACTAAGTAAGTAAGAAAGTAAGTAAGTAAGTAAGTAAGCAAGTCAGTAAGTAAGTAAGTAAGTAAGTAAGTAAGTAAGTAAGTAAGTAAGTAAGTAAGTAAGTAAGTAAGTAAGTAAGTAAGTAAGTAAGTAAGTAAGTAAGTAAGTAAGTAAGTAAGTAAGGGCCGGTTTACACCAGAGTGGCAGCTGAATAGGTGACGCACAGCGCACATAGTTTACACCGCAGCAACAGTGAGAGTGTGATGATGTAAACGCGCGCATTCACTATCAGCTATCAGCTGCCACTCCGGTGTGAACCGGCCTTAAGTGAGTAACTAAGTTCCTAACGCTTTCTTTGATTTTGAATAATAAGAGAGAAAGAAAGGTTACGTGAAGTTACTTAAGAATATATAGATGGGAATATTTTTAAACAAAGGTAAATATAAAAATTATATTTTAATGCATTATTATAAAATTTTATGTAATAATTGAAATATATATTTTTGAAAAATTATACTAAAAAATAGAGATTAGACTAAGCAGAATATTTTTTTTAAATTTGATTTAATTTGGACGAATAAAATCTATATGACACAACTAAAAACGGAGAATTGATTGATAATCACGATTTTGGGATCTACAAATTGTGCGGTCGATCATGACGTATATGTAAATTTTTATTTAAAACAATAATAACTCGCCCGAATCAACTCTATATGACTTGAAATTCGGAACATAAGTACAACTGATAACGGAGAATCGAGTGATAATCACGATTTTGTGATCTGAACAATTGTGCGGTCGATCATGACGTGTATGCAAATTTTATTTAAACAATTATAAATCGACCAAATAAAATCTATATGACTTGAAATTCGGAATATAGATACAAATGACAACAGATACTCGATTGATAATTACGATTTTGTGATCTGACAAATTGTGCGGTCGATCATGACGTGCATGTAAATTTCTAAGATAATTCTAACGGCCGCCGGTTAAAACGAAAAACTTAAATTAAAGGTAAACCCAAAATGGCTGTAACAGTTGTTCGTTGGATTAAAAACTGCCCCCCCCCTATTAAGTAACCACTCAAACCACGAGAATCTGACGTCACTTTATCAAACAAATACTCGGTATTAAATCAAATCTAATTCGCTGATAAACTGACGTCAGATTCTCGTGATTTAAATCGTTACTTACTGGGGAACATTTTTTTATTCAATGAACAACTGTTTCAGCCACGTTGGGTTTACCTTTAATTCTTCATTAATATTAAAAAGCTCATCGATATAAAGTTTCGAATGAATACAAACATGAAAAGTGAACAAGGGATGTTTTCTATGACTTAACAAGACTTATTGGTCAAAAATCATGCTCCAAAAATTATTGTTTTTTTTTTGATAGAACCCTGCTAACGCCTCTAAGTGATTGCACTATAAAAGCACTTAATTAATAAAAGTTTATTTTAACGCGATAAAAATGCGCAATCCATATTCCTTCTTCGTTACTGATTGATCAAAAATCAACATGGGCTCATTGGAAAGAAGAAAGAATTACGCAACTTGCTTATGAAGCACTTTTTTGATTTAGATCCCTGTTATCGATTTATTGATCAAAATAAAAAAAACAACCAAATAAAAACTCCCGACCGCACAATAACAGGCTTTTGGCAAAAATAAGGATTGTACAGAGCAGACAACGGGCAGCCCCTTGTAGAAACTGCACCATAACAGTTAAAGACCGTGGTCGGTTTCAAATTGGTGGAAGAAACCGCAGCAGTTTTCAGCGCCATCTACTCCAAGTGCGCGGAAAACATCAAAAACAACAAAGTTCTCTTTTTAATTCTTACATTATTGATGAAAAAATTAATTTAAAGTTTTATTTAAAAAAACAAAAATACTTGCAATGATCGGAATGGAAATGCCACGCGGTGGTTTAACCCCACAGCGAGAACTTTGCGAAAATATTGTAATTCATGTTCATTTTCTTCTACTTATTATTATTATTGTAACGCTCCTATCTTAAAATCGATATTTCTTCATCCTTTACGCGGCGATTTAGCCTCGCGGCACAGCGCCAACTATAATTAGAGGACGTGGATAAAATTTGTAATTTTTTGTTTACCGTCTTCTTCTGATTTTTTATTTAAAAAATTGCAATTACTCAAGGCGCAGGAGCGCCCACTGCGATTCAGCCTCACGGCGCCGCGCCAACTATAACTGGGGCACCAAATGCTTTTTGTAATTCATGTTCATCTTCGTCTTCATCTTCTTATCTTAATTTCAAAAAAAATATAATTCCAATCATTGGTGGCACGGAGGCGCCACACTGCAATTTAGCCAACGGCACCGCGCCAACTATAATTAGAGAACGTGGGTAAATTTTGTTTTGTTCTTCTCCTTATTATTAATATATATTATTTTTCAAACACTTATATTTCAAAACCGATATTCCTCCCTAGTTACTAATTGATCAGAAAGAAACATGGGCTCTTTGGAAAGTGTAGAAAATTTCGCAATAATTTACGTAGGAGCCACTTTGTGTTGATAAATGATACGTGTTGTATTGATAATATTAAAACTGTTAAAAAGTATGTCTGGTCAATTGATGATTATAAACATATGTCTTTTCGCAGCTAAAACCAAAAATATATAATACTATATATTATATTAAGGAAAATATGACACTCAGTCTCAGAAGCGAAACGATTTGGTGCCATTTTTTGAGCACTGCCATTAATTGTTGTGCGCATAAAATGGCAAAACAACTACTCTTATTGAGGCATGTGTCGTGTAAATGGGCACTGTTCAAAATGTAGCAGTGTTTTTGCGCATATCCTAGCATGCTAACTCGAACACACTGCATTTTGAAGCACACTGCACTTTTTTAGCAATCTTATGCATATATGCGCATATACTGCACATAAAATGGCACAACCGCGGGAAACAAGAAAAAACCCACCTAAAAACCACTACTTAGTTTTTACACTATACACAATATACAAACTTTTAGTATAGACATACAAAAATAAAATCCAATACAATACACAAAAAATCTATTTATGTGCATTGGATTTTATTTTTGTATGTCTATACTAAAAGTTTGTATTTTGTGTACAATGTGCAAACTAAGTACTGGTTTTTTAATGGATTTATTTTTTTTGTTTCCCGCGGTTGTGCCATTTTATGTGCAGTATATGTGCATACATGCGCATAAAATTGCTAAAAAAGAGCAGTGTGGTTCAAAATCCAGTGCGTAGTAGTTGGCATGCAAGTATATGTGCAAAAACACTGCTATATTTTGAGCAGTGCCTATTTACACGACACATGCCTCAATAAGAGCAGTTGTTTTGTCATTTTATGCGCACAACAATTAATGGCAGTGCTTAAAAAATGGCACCAAATCGTTTCGCTTCTGAGACTGAGTGACATATTTTCCTTAATATATTATGTAGTATTATATATTTTTGCTAAAACTATAATTTATTAGAATATTTTTTCAATTTGATTAAAAAAGTGGTAGACTAGCTTTAAAAATTGCTTTAAAATAGAGCAGGAAAAAGGGGCGATTTTTTCTGGGGCGTATGTTTACAAAGAAAAGATGTCGACTAGTCTGAGATGGGCATTATGTAGACTATAGAAAATTTCCATTTGGTTTGGGCTGATGCCCACTGAATAGAAATTTTTACCATATGATAATGATTCCTTTATACATTAAACTTAGCACACACCATGCACTGTTACATTTTTTTTAAGTCTAATGAAATGTCAATTGAAAAAATCATACTCATAGCAATCTTTAACGCGAAATCGCCACTATTTCAAATTTGTAGTTTCTTTCACATACAAATATAACCTTCTAATTGAAAAAGTGGCGATTTTGCCATTGTCAAAGATTGCTGTGAAAATGATTTTTCCAATTGACATTTAATCAGACTAAAAAATGCAAGTGTGTTATGTGACTAGTGCAATGTATAAACGAATCATTATCATATGGTAGAAATTCCTATTCAGTGGGCAGCTGGCCAAACCAAATGCAAATTTCCAATAGTCCACCCACATAATGCCAATGTCAGACTAGTCCACATGACGGTCTTTAAAACTATTTTTAGAATGAAATTTTAAATTTAAAAAATCTGGCGATTCGCTATTTTTATGCTATTTACAAAAAAACCACTTTCCCTTGCACCAATTATAAGACAGCACACTAACGTAAATTTTTTATGAATTTAAAATATATTAAACAATAGTAAATCAACATTTATTAAAACTACCCCAATTTTTTATAGTGTCATAAAACATTTGAACATTTTTTGTCAGTAAAAATGCTTTATTTGTCGTTTTCAAAATAAATGTCTTTAACAAAGTCACTGAAAAACGACAAAAATAATATAATTGTGTAAAATTTGTCATGGTGAGATTTTTATTAATGTCTGCTTTGTATAAAATTTTATTAATTAATACAAAATAGAAAAAAAAACTAGTAAAATCTGGTATCAAAAATCCAACGGTAACTTAAACAACGACGGGATTGTTAATAACTGCGCTTATTTTCGACGGTTTTTTCGCGATCGGCGCTGGAGGGGAGTATTGATTTCCGTAATTTTTATCCGGCATCTTAATTTGCGTTCCTCTAATTACTGGCAGGCTTTTTGTTTTGCCAACGAATTTTTCATTTTTTTTCTGCGCCGGAAATCGAGCGGAATCTGGCGAAGCGGCGATAACTGCTGGAAGAGTGGGACTTTTATTATCCACGTTCTCTCCTTTCGATCCTTGCGCGGGACTGGCGCTGGATCCTTGAGCGGGACTGGCGCTGGATCCTTGAGCGGGACTGGTGCTGGATCCTTGAGTGGGACAGGCGCTTATTTGCGTTTTACTCTGGTTTTTGGATTGGGGACGATTTAGTTCAATATTTACCGGCGGCATTCGTTTTGAACCTTCAAAAAATCATTTGAATTTAATAATAATAACAATTTTTTTTGCCTAATTTTGTTTCAAGCGCACGTAATTATGTTTTGCCCAATTAGCAACCTAGATTTCGCAAAGAATTAAAAACATAAAAAACTGTGTAATTAAAATCATTTTGATTTGTTAGTGTATCAGACTTAATTTTGGCCAGGCCTTAATTTCGGCCACCAATTTAGAGTGTTAGAAATCGGCTTATTTTTAAAACACAAACGAACTAGCATAAAATTAACTGGTTGAATGTTAAATAAAGTTTTTTTGCGAAGTTTTTTATTTGCCTTATTCTGCATTGTCAACATTTTAATACAAAAAGTAAATTTTTTTGTGATTTTCAGGATTTTTGCTTTGTGTTTGAACTGCAACAAATTTAAAAGGAAGCAATATATAACCTTAAAATAACTTCTATTTAAGGCACAAATTTGTGAAAAAGTGAATTGTTTGTGATTTTCTTAATTTTTGCTTTCGGTTTAAACTGCATCAAATTTAGAACGAAGCACTATATAACCTTAAAATAACTTCTATTTAAGGCTCAAAATTGTTAATTTTCACGTTTTGATATTTTCTTCGAAAGCAGCTTGCAATGCATTTAAGTGCGAAGTTTAAGATTTCGCTAATTTCGGCCACATTAAAATTCACGTGGAAAAACCTGTTTGACACGATTTCCACTATCATGTGCACAGATTGGGTTACATAACCCATAATTTGATAGGTTGTATTAAATTATGAATAGACCAAAAGGAATTTTTCAAAAATGATATAGAAACACACTAAAGAAGTCAGGTTATTTTCTTGGCAGAAGAATGCAGTCATAAGAATTACGTAGTAACAATTTGTGCGGCTTGGAGTAATCCAAATCTCAATTGACTAGGTTGGAACTATCAATAAACCGGCATAGGGATTTTTCAAAAATTATTGAAATTTAGTTTAAAAAAGTCAGGTTATTTTCGTGGCGGAGGGATTCAGTCAGATATGAAACATCAGAGATAGGCAAGGGTTGGTGTGTAGTTATACCCCTCCTTAACTTTTGTATCGTCTTGTTTATTCTTAATGTGATAATTTTGTTTTATGTTATCGTTTTTTTTGTGTTTTAGGCTTTTGTTTTTGTTTTTTTAAGCCTGAAAGGTGACTGAAATTAAAGCGGATTTTGTTTTTTTTTTGTTATTTTTAGGTTAAAAATGTAAAAAAACTCAATAGAGTAGAATAAGTTTTTTTACAAGACTTTTTTTAAAGTTGGCTGGCTGTAAAAAATCCATTTTATTTTAAAATATGTTTTCACGCCAAAAAAATTCAACAAAAACATGTGTTATTAAAACTTGTGTCTTTTAAGATTTTGACATATTTTTTTAAGTCTTGCTAGTGACTATAAAAAGTTCGCAAACGTGGAAATTTTAAGTTATATGTACCAAGAACAATACCTAAGGACATATTTGCGACCTTTAAAAATTTTCATTGTTCGTTTTAAAAACAGTTATGGCCTAATTTTTTCTAGGTGACCAAAGTTAAAGGCACGCGTCTTAATTTGGGCTTTCTTTTTAAGGTATTTGAATCGATTTGGGGGCTTAATAGTCTAAATCGGAGCACACAAAGAATTAAGCACACCTTAATTAGAAGGAGTCTTAATATGTTATCTTACCCTAAATAGGGCGTGGTCTAAATGATTTGCCCCCTAATCAGCATATGCCCTACTTAGACCTAATAAACCGTTAAAATGAGAGCAGCCCTGCAATGTATTTGAATAATTAGCTAAAGTCAGTTCAAAAATAATAGGTACTGGAAAAAAATTTCAGGTGAGCCTATTTGTTAATGGTACGGGTCATTTATACAACAACTCTGTTAGTGTAATAAAAATTTTGTGTTAACTATGCACTGATATAAATATCGTCTGAATCAAACGTTCCGTTAAGCAAATTTGCTCATCCGGAAAATTTTTCCAGCTTTTTCAGTTCATTTTCGAACAGACTTTGATTACATATTTTTTTTCTTCAATTTTTCTTTTATATTCATATTTTAGTAACATCGTCACTTCGGCAAAATGAGCCACAATATGTATAAAATATAAGATCATGTGACTCTTATTTTAGAATTCAAACAGCACCTTATAAACTACATACGGAATGAATCTAAGTCACCATGTATTTTTATATTGCCAATGACTCTTATTTTGCTGTAGTGACGACGATAAACAAGTGTTCGATTGTCATTACTCTCTGGGATCGTTTTAAATGTGCTTTTTTCTCCGGACAAATAGGCTACAATATCGCAAACCCTGGCATTCCGTTCCGTGTCAATGGCATTGCTATTCATCTAAAAAAATTAAAATAAAATAAAACCAGGCAAATTAAATATTAAAAGGGATAAATAAAATAATAGAAAGCGCGGCAAATATATAAAAGATATGATCATTACAAATCAAATATAATATTTGTCGTCCGTTTTATTAAGAATATATCGTTTTTACTATAGCAAAATGAGCCATAGTTATAAAATACTCGTAAATGTGACTTATTCTGCAGTTAACAAAAGTCTATATAAAATCTTAAATGAGTCAAAGTCGCTTATATAGTGTTAAAATTGTGGTTCATTTTGCCGCAGTAATGACGATATAACAAAACAATGTAGATTATTTTTTATCCGTGCCCCGCTTCGAAACGAATTCAACCTACCCCCAAATGGTGTAATTTGCGTAAAACCGATGCGTGAAAATAAATTTTTACACTATAGTCTGTGAAATAACAAATAAATTTAGTGAAATGGCGAAAAAATTTGAATTTTAAGCGGTTATATCTCGCTGACGGAGTGAAACCTATCAACAAACCTGCAGGGGCAAACCTCATGACGTCAAACACCTATTTATAAACATGCCCCCAACATCCAACGGTGTCGTAGAATAGATCTTCCCCCATTACAGATCTTCCCCCCCCGGAAGATTTATTCTGGTTTACGCCAGAACAGATCTTCCCCCCTCAGAATATTTTTCCCCTGTGTTAAAGCATACAGCAAAAATTTGCATAAAATTCCAAACAGAGAGGGGAAGATTTATTTTGGTGTTCACTCCAGAATAAATCTTCCCCCATTGTATAAATCATGTAACAATGATTTGCATTAAAAACAAAATCCATTTTTTTCTATTTTTCATGTCATTTCCTTTTTCCTTTTAATCAAAAAATTCACAAAAAAATACTCGTTGTTTTAAATTAAAGAATTAGTGATTAACGCTAAAAAAATAAATTTTATTCAATAAAACATTTCAGATGTCCTGCAGCCGCACTCATAAAGCGCGATTAACCAAGGATTAACCAAAGATTAAGTATGGACGTTTTTTTCATGGACAAGGAGAGTATCGGATTAAAAAGCTGATAAAAACTTACTTTAAACGCGGTTTTTGGACTTTTTGTCATGTTTCGTGACTTGAAAAGTATACATTCTGTTTTAAATGAAGTATTTTTATATAAATAATTGTCAAATTTTAAGAATATTTGAAAAAAACAAAAAAAAACATGATATTGTTAAATTTTAATTTTGAAATAAAAAAATAAAATTAAAAAAACGAATGTAATTTCAATTTTACATTGCTTCACATTGTTAATTTAAATTGATAAAAATTTAATTTCTCTTTATGTTTGATTATGTTATAAGTTTATTGTACATTATTAATCATTATTTAAAGGAATTAAGTCTTTTCTCAATTTATATTATATTATGTGAGCCAATGCAAAAGCCCATCAACAATCGTTGATTAATCCTTGGTTAATCGCGCTTTATGAGTGCGGCATTTAAAAAAACCTGCTTTTTAAATAAACACCTTTTGCATGTTTTACTTAAAGTAAGAATTTCGATCTTATAAGGCTAAGATATGAACCCTAAGCAAGCCTAAGCAGAAAGTTTAAATTCAAATTATTAACCGTTTAAAATATTAAGCAACAAATGAAAAAAGTTAAAACTCGAAGAAAATTTTGGCGGCGCCAGAAAAAATAAATCCTGCATATATTCAGAAAAAATCACTTTCCGATTGATAAAAAAACAAAATTTTTCCTAAACCTAAGCAAAACCTAAAAACCAACCTAAACAACCAAAAAAAACAACTTTAATTGTCGAATTTACTGTTGAATATGAGGAAAGTTTTTGTTTTCATTGAATTTTAAATAAAAAAACTAAAAAGTTATGGGTACACATATTCTAAGTTTTATTTCTTCTTATTTTAATTTTTTGTCGATGTATTATGTTTTAATAAACAAGCAAAAACCGAAGGTAAATAATGAATCAAATACTGATCGGAAACAAATTAAACTGGTTTCACTTTTTCATGTCTTTTTTGCTATGCTTTGTCTTAATTGATAAACTCAAAGGAAAAAGCCTTTATTTAGGAATATTAATTTTCCAAAAAAAAAGTTTATTTAGTTATATCATATTTTTATGTACCTGAACAATACGAACTAATACAAATGTATTCTTTTTATCTCCGAAAACCAACTAAATAATGCTTAATTATTAATGTCAATGCTAAACTGTTTTTGAAATTAATAACAATTAAAGTTAAAATTTATTTTTATACAAAAAAACAAACTATTTTTTGTAAAACGATGTTTTTAAAATTTGTCCAAACAAAATCTTACGTGTCATGTTTAAAATTTATGCTAATTTTTGAGGCGGGAAGATTTATTCTGGTGTTTGAACCATAATAGATCTTTCGGGGGGAATTACTATTCTGAGGGGGAAGATCTATTCTGGCGTAAATCAGAATAAATCTTTCGGGGGGAAGATCTATTCTAGAGCCACCAGAATAAATCTTCCGGAGGGAAAATCTATTCTAGAGCGCACTAGAATAAATCTTCCGGGGGGAAGAAAAATAGAGGGAAGATCTATTCTGCGACACCGGCACTCAAATTAGAAGATCTGTGGGAAATACCAGTGAATGCGGTCAGGTTCCTGGAGGATATACCTTAAGCAATGGCCATGAACAACAGCAAACCTGCAGAATATGAATGTAGGAAAAGAATATTTGAAAAAAGCCCGATTTTTGAATGCAAATTTAACCCCAAAGAGTGTTTAACTTGACCCTCGGGGGGAGGATTAGTTTTTAACCTTTCATGCAGGATTTTAAAACAAAGGGATACAGAGATAAAAAATTAATTTGGCAGTATTGAAGAACACCCTATTAAATAAAAAAATTAAAAAATTCAGCTTGATTTTAGATTGTTTTAGTAAATTAAGGTTTAAGCCCAGAAATTAAATTTCTCATAGGTTCTTCAATTAGAATTTTAGAATTCAATCATGTGTTCTTAAATAATGTCATAAATTTAAACTGTAGTGATAATTTCTTATGTATTTTTGTTATTAGCAAAAATTGATCGGATAAAGATTAAATTATTTTGCATTTTATACGTTTATGACGCTTATGGTACCTATATTTGTTGAAATTATGTTGAACGTAATGAATTTAAGTTTAAAATAAAAAATAATTTTACTTCTGTTATATCACTTCTAGAACTTTTACGGAGATCTAAATCTCTTTTACCAAACTTCCCGCGTTGATTTGTTTTTTTAGCTTTTTCTGAAAGTTTTACTTTTTCTATAGTGCCCGTTGATCGATTCTTTCGTTTTTTTCTGTCCTTTATTTTTTTTAACAAAAACATGTATATATCTTTAATGAATCTAAATTAATTAGATAAACTTTTTTGCGAAAACTAAAATATTATAGAATATTTACATTAATATCGACGGCTTTAATTTCGGCCGTCATAAGTCATTTTTAATATACGCAAAATAATGTCATGAATTGTACTATTTGAACATTTCTGTTAAACTTTGTTAAAAATTTTTCAAAATTTATTGTCAGTTTTAAGATTTTAACTAGCAGAAACCTCTGGAAAACTAATTGTTTTGAATCCATTTATAGACAAAGTTTAAATGACTATCATGCTGATGTTTACGTTCTAAAGCAATGTTTTTGTGGACTTAATTTAAATCTAAATGTAATATTTCAAGTTTCCGCAATTTAAAAATTCAGACATGTTTTAAACTACATTAGCTGAAAAAAACTATTATTCAACGAAACGATATTTATGTGCACGTCAAAAACTATTCTAATTAACAATGATTTTAGTTATTTTTTTAAAATTATTAGTGAAAATTACGCCTGTTTCTCAGATCGGGCTAAAGTGCAAATATTCATAGACAATATTCAAATAAAATTTAAAGCGGATATCCGAAAATTTTAACAAAGAATACAGCGCAAATCCTATACGTGTACAAATTAGCGATTAGAAATTCAAAAAAAGAAAGCACTTACAAAACATATTTATACCATAAATCAGTCTTATAAGTCATAAACGTCAGATTTGGGGTTATTTTTAGGATGCGAATCTTATAAACTTATTAACTAAAAATGATTTTTTTATGTTTGCATGTGTGTAACACTTTTCATGTATTTTTTGCATGTAACATTTTAGCTGTCACAATTATTTTTATTAAGCATTAAATCAACTTAAAAACATGTGTTTTTTTCAATTTCCATTAGTCTGACTGTTCTAAATATTTTTTATGGTTCTTAAAGATTTTGTAAGGAAACCGTTTAAAAACATGCAAAGTTTAATTATAAAAAAAACCATTCTTTATAAATGTACTGTTTAAATAGAAATGCTTCATAAAACAATTTAGCCTAGTTTTTTGGATTCGCTTAGGGTTAGAAAGTCAGATTTAAGCGAAAATATGTTGAAATTACTTTTTTTTACTTTTACATTATGTTTTTTGTGTGTTTGGTGGTCCATACAAAAGGTCAGTTTTGGGTTTTAATTAGTTTAATTTCTGCAGAAGGTTTAAATTCAAAATTAACCTCATAGAAATAATATTTATGAGTCCTATTTACGTTATGAAAATGATTTGTGTGTATTATATTTTTTTTAGTACACTAAAGGAACTTGTACAGTCAAAAAAACATCGCAAAAAACTTCACACCATTTATATTAAAAGTAAAAAAAACAATAATAAGATTTCTAATAAATAGGAATATGTACAAAATAAACATAAACAATATTTCATCTTACCAACCAAAGATACCAATTTTAAAATACCGCCGATAGCCGTCTTTAATAGCTGGTATTTTTCACCTTAAAAAGCCACGCCGCCTATAGGAACTTTTACTAGTATAAATAAAAAATTTTAAAATTTAAAATCTGTTCTTTTGAAATTTTGTTTTAAATATTAAAATCATCGATGGCACGGACACACGGCAGGCCAATTAAGATTCGTGGCGCCCGAGCTAACTATAATTATTAGAGAAATTGCGTGAATTCCGGGATTATCCGTGCTATTCATAAAACTTTTGAACCGGTCTATTTTGGGTTGGGTCCGTTTTAATCATAGGAAACGTGGACTGGTTTCGTTTTAATCATCGGAAAAGTGGACTGGTTTCGTTTTAATCATAGGAAACGTGGACTGGTTTCGTTTTAATCATCGGAAAAGTGGACTGGTTTCGTTTTAATCATAGGAAACGTGGACTGGTTTCGTTTTAATCATCGGAAAAGTGGACTGGTTTCGTTTTAATCATAGGAAACGTGGACTGGTTTCGTTTTAATCATCGGAAAAGTGGACTGGTTTCGTTTTAATCATAGGAAACGTGGACTGGTTTCGTTTTAATCATCGGAAAAGTGGACTGGTTTCGTTTTAATCATAGGAAACGTGGACTGGTTTTGTTTTAATCATCGGAAAAGTGGACTGGTTTCGTTTTAATCATAGGAAACGTGGACTGGTTTCGTTTTAATCATCGGAAAAGTGGACTGTTTTCGTTTTAATAATAGGAAACGTGGACTGGTTTCGTTTTAATCATCGGAAAAGTGGACTGGTTTCGTTTTAATCATAGGAAACGTGGACTGGTTTCGTTTTAATCATAGGAAACGTGGACTGGTTTCGTTTTAATCATAGGAAACGTGGACTGTGTCCGATTTTGTTTCACTCGTTTTTTGACTATTTATAGTTTTTAATTTCGGATTTTCGCATCGAAAATCCGAAATTATGAGTAAATTTCGAATTATTAGTATAAAATCTTAAATTAAAAGATGTATATACTCCAAAAACAGGGTGAAACAAAAACGTACCTAGTCTACTTTTCCGATGATTTAGATGGATCCAATCTACTTTTCCGATGATCAAAACGGATCTAATCCAAAATGGACAGGGTCCAAAAGTTTTATAAATAGCACAGTATGTGTCTTTCTTTACCTTCTTCTGCTTTTTATTATTATTCTGCTTCTTTTTTCCTAAAATAGACATTCTTCTTTCGATATTGATTTGCCAAATATAAAAGTAAAACCATTGGAAAGGAAAAAAATTTTCTTAAAAGCCACATTTTTTATCGACTTACTTATAAAATTAAAATTTTAAGTTTGCCTTCTTACAACAATGAGTGTGTCTGCGTCTCTTAAAGCCCGGTTTACGCTAAGGTGGCAATGCCACCAGTGGAAATGCCACCGGTGGCATTGCCACCGCTAGGTTTACACTGGGGTGGCATTGCCACCGCTGAGGCCTATTTTATAAAGATTTTCTAATTGTAAATTAATAAACGCATTTAATCTCTTTTTATTTTATTGAAAAATCTTCTTAAAAAATACGTACGTAGCTGTGGAATTTACGGAATTTTCAGACATCTAATTTTTAACTTCTAAACGCAATCAGGGAAGAGCGCGGAGCGCTCTTTCCATTATATCAAATGGGTTAAGTCACTGCGCGGTTAACCGTTGTTGATGGCGTCATCGAAATCAACAAAACCTTTAATAGTTTTTTAGCCAATTAAAAATCTAAACATTTTACATAACTAAAATATTACCCATGTTTTTCTGATATTAAAAACCTAAAAACTTTTGCTAAACATACTTGAATTTCATAGTAATAAGCTTAATTTGCTTAACTTTTTTTTTTCTTTGGGGGTCCCCCAAAAATTTTTTCCTGTGGTAAATATTTGGAGCTGATTTTTTGCACGTAGATGCTAAATTGCCCCCTCACCTGCTAAATTTTATTCTCGTATATGCTCTATTAAAATGTCCTTTTTTTTCTAAGTTAGGCATTAGGTACTGGGGTACTTGTGTGACACTTTTTTTCCTTACTAAATTACATATTAAGTAACTTCATTCAGTAATACACCATTCTCTTGTGGTTATTTTTTTGGTTTAAATTCTAATTCCTTACCTTTTTATAAAAATTACTAATTTTCAACGAGCGAAAAAATATCCTTACCACTAATTAGCAGCCATATGGCAACAATAAAAATATTTAAAAAATCAAATGAAATAAATCTTGGGTGACGTGTGAGCGCTGCCGGATACAATGTTTCAATAAACGGAAATTTATCAAAATCGAAACAGAAAAAAAGTCTTTTTTATATCGAATACTATGAAGCTACAATCACTCCAAAAATTTAATGCGAGAAAGGACTGGTCTGGGTAACCTCGTAAAATTGTATGGAACCTGGAAAAACCATTTACAATGGTGTGGTTTTGTTGTTTAAAAATAAAACCATCAATCCAGAAAAATCAAGCACAAAACAAAAGTCCAAATAAAACTAATTTCCAAAATAGTGGTTAAATCAGGTGTAACTAAAAAAATTTAAACAGAAGAAAAACACACTATTTTATATGGTTTTTTCAGGTTCCATACAATTTCACGGAGTTACGCAGACTTAATTTTTGTATAGTATACTGCTTAAAATTACATTGAAGTTTTGGATATGAAAATAATTGTATTCATATCATGAGGAGACCATGACGTTTCTTTTAAAATGAGTAAATTTTTTAATGTTTTATATCTTTAATAAATGAAATGACATTGAATTCAATGCATTAAAAGGCGGAAATTCTAGCAAAAGACGAAACAAAGTTT
>JASAMX010023892.1:0-30145 GCA_030248175.1 Microlaimidae sp. YZB2_3 | reverse complement strand
TCAACAATTTCTTTTTTAAATGGAAGGGTTTTGACTATCGTGTAAATTTACATCTATTAATGCAACATAAAATAAGCAATATAGGTAATGCATTAGTTTCATAAGGCTTTAGACATGACGCAGCTTACTGTAATATATCTCGTCTGTTTATGTACCAGCATAAAATATGTGGCAACCACAAAGAATTACATTGTAACATAACACTAACAAAATATGTACAATCATACTACAACAAAAACAAAATACCATATAGAAAAAGGTTTGTTTTTTAAAGCTTTTAACAATTTATTTTGTTAGGTAAGTTGTTGTGTTTATGTTTATTAGTAAATACAAAGTAATGGTCACCTAAATGATTTGTTATAAGGACTTATGTAACAAAACTGAAAGGAATGGCCCAAAAACCAAACTCATAGCCACAGTAACAAAAAAACTAACATATTTAAATAATCAATAACTCATTCAATGTTGACATAGTGTTCTAGGCGGTAAAATGTTCAGATACCCATATTTAGCCTAATTCAGATATAAAAATGTTAATTCTTAGTAATAATAAACGTAAAATTTTACAAAATCATTTTTATTTACTGTTTAGTGCCATTTACAACTTAGTATTAGATAGAGCAGTTTCGCTGCTTCATGAATTTCAAGAGGATCCTACAATTTTGTCTCTATCTTTTAATGCTGTAAAACTGATACTTTTTGGAAGTGTCGCAATGAGGGAATTTAATATTTGCAAGGTATAAATAAATAGGGTAACTGACTTAATTTCGGCCACGCCTTAATTTCGGCCACCAATTTAGGGTGTTAGAAAATTGGCTTATTTTTAAAACACAAAAGAACTAGCACAAAAGTAACTGGATTAATGTTGAATAAAATGTTTTTGCAAAAGTTTTTTTATTTTTGTTAGTCTACATTATCAACATTTTCATACAAAAAGTGATTTTTTTGTGATTTTCCTAATTTTTGCATTGTGTTTAAACTGCATCAAATTTAGAACAAAGCAATATATAACCTTAAAATATCTTCTATTTAAAGCTCAAAGTTGTTAATTTTCATGTTTTGATATTTTCTTAAAAATCATTTTGCAATGCGTTTAACTAACTGCGCATTTTAAGATTCCGTTAATTTCGGCCACCTGAAAATTTAAGTGAAAGAACCTGCCGTTTTTAAATATCATTGTACTACCGTATTTATAAAGATTTTTTTTTGCTCGTTTGACTTTGTTTTGACGTTTTTTAAACCAAAAATAAAAATTGAACAAAAAATACAAATTATTAAAACTAGTTTTTTTAAGGTTTTGACATAATTATTTAAAGTCTTGCTTATAATTATTAAAGTTCGCAAACGGGAAAAATTAAGTTATATGTACCAAAAACAATACCTAAGGGTAAATTTGCAAACTTTAGAAATTTTTATTGTTCGTTTAAGCAATAGTTATGGCCAGTTTTTTGTAGGTGGCCGAAATAAATGGCACGCGCCTTAATTTCGGCCACTATAAAAAGAAGACTTTAAATCTCCACTGATCTTTAAGTGTAACAGAAATTTTAAAATTTTGCACTGGAATAACAAATATAGCTATTGTTTGATTTTTAAGCCAAATTTTGGTTTGATTTAAAAAGCCAGAAAAAACTTATTCAAAAAATAAAAAAAAGGTGGCCGAAATTAAGTCAGTTACCCTATAGTTAATATTTTTAACTTTTTTATTTGATAAACAAAAAAAATCTCCAAGTAGAAGTTTTATAGTTAACCAAACGAATATATCTCAAGACATGTATAAATATAATATTATTTTGTTTTACAACAAAATAATATTATACAAAGTATTGTCTCCTGGGCAGTTTTTGTTACAAACACATTGTCACAATCCTCGTTCCCATTGTGACATTGTGCCTGTGTCTTCAGAGATAACATCGTTGGGACCATAAATGTTGATGTTTCCTTTTTTACGGTAGAATTTCACTCTCACCCGCAGGACCTTTTCATAAAATACACCAAAATTACCCAAATTTAGCCCTTAAAAACGTTGCATTTGGGTAGCAAATTGAGTGATTATTGATAAATGATTATTAAAATACAGGTTTTCATCTTTATTACTAAACCACTTTCGTAAAAAATTTTAAATTGTTTCGTTTTTAAATATTCTATTGAATACTGTAGTTATCGAGGTCAACTAGATTTTATTTGTCTAAAAGTTTTATGTTGTGAATAAAGTGTTTTATGTTATACTTCCAACTTCAAACCTTTTATTGCTTTTTTAAAATTACATTAATCAAATAAAGTGTATGGGTTGCAGAATTTATAACTAATGCTGATCCTTGCCCAAGACGCATAGAAAAATATTATTATGACTTGAATGTTTTATGTGTAAAATATAAAAACTAAAATTTTAGTACTCAAAATTTTCGTATTTATTTTAATAAAACTTGAGCATTTTTTGTGGCTTCAAGTTCTGATACTTGTATAGGATAATCATTAAATCATCTACTTACAACTCTTGGATACCTGTGTTCTTAGAAAAAATTTAAATTTGAAAAAAAAATCCATTTCAGTTACTAATCAACTATTTAAAATCGCCCCATCGAAGCAAAGAGGATCTGGATAAATTGAGTGAATTGTTTGTCGCCATTGATTTCGCTAAAATGACTAGAGCGGACATGTTGAGTATTATGGATCAAGTACGAAATCTGGAAACAGCGGGACAAACTACGCTACATGACCGAATTCTGGCCATAATTCTGCCGCAAGTCGCTACGGGTCCGTTCTAACTTCTTGCGTAGCTTAATACCTACACATTTGATAAAAAATTGATGCTTAGTGAATAAACCTTGTAGATTTTATTACCTTAATAAATTCATTATCAATTCATTTTGGTCGCAAAAATGCGACTCTTATTTTTCATATTTTTCTTTAGTGCCCGTGGTTTTTTCGTCTTCAAATCATATAACAAATACAACTTTAACTGAAATGAACGAAACTGAATAGATGAACTGACTAAAATTCTGCCAGGCCTTAATTTCGTCACCGGCTGTTATTTTATTTTTATCATGTGTAAAATTATGAATTTAACTGCATATGGTTAGATAGATGACATAAAAATCTATCCAGCCATATGCAGTTTATTTCATAATTTTACACATTGTAAAAATAAAATAACAGCCGGTGGCCGAAAATTAAGTTACTTTAATAAGTGAGTTACCCTAATTAAACCGTTCTCGTATCACCTTTTCCTTGGTTATCACAAGGAAACTTTCGTCCAACGGTTTTGAAATCTTCTGAGCATTGTGGTGTGTAAAAGTCACGGCGGTTACCTCTACGTATCACCTAGGCCACCTAGGTTTTACGTAATACTGCATGCGTAGTTAGAATTTTATAAATTGCTACCATACACTGAATGCGCACCGGTTTTAACCATGTCAATTAGTTCACTAAGCTTGGTTCACAAAAGAAAACGTGCGCTTGGCGACGTGCGAAACTACAATATTATTTTTTTTGTTTCACTTATGTAAGACCTAGGTAATACGTAGAATTAACTGCGGTGAAATTCACATACCACGATGATCAGAGCAAGATACCTACCGTAGAACAAAAGTTTCACAGTGGTGGGACGAAGGTTTTACCGTCGTAACCGAGAGAAAAAGATTACAAAAACGTGTTAATTTGTGTGCTGTAAAAAATACGCCCTTTTTTAAAAAACTGGAAAAGGACAAAACGCCCTTTTTGTTGGCTTGTTTATGCACGCAAAATTTTAGACATTTTTCGTTTTTTTTTCTGTTTGGTTGATTTGAAACAAGCAATAGGAAGTTAAAACGGCAATTATTAAAGAATACTTGAGAGCTGTGGAGGAAAATTATGAATTGATAACTCACAACAGCACAATAACGTCGTATTCCACGGCCATCTCCACTAGAAACGGTAGTTTTAAAAAATGTCATAAAAATTAAGATTATAGTTTTAAAAAGTCAATAATTCCGTGCTATTTATAAAAATGTCCGTTTTGATCATCGGGAAGTGGACTGGGTATAATAAAAACGAAACCAGTCCACTTTTCCCATGATCAAAACGGACTTCGAACGTTTTTTACGTAGACCGGTTTGCGTGAAAAACGGACCCAGTCCGAAATAGATCGGGTCCAAAAGTTTTATTAATAGCACAGACAGTTTTTGTACTGTATTTTTTAACAATGAAATTTTACTATCTACAAGTTGAATTATTATTTTGCTTTTTAAAATAAATCATACTAGATAAATAAGTACATAATCGAAAAAAATTGATAAGAAAAATAAGGTTTTTTATGATTTAATTAAAATCAATATTTTATTTAAAATTATAAAATTAAAAATCATTGTTGGTTTATGGCTGTAAACTTATAAAATCATTGAAAATAAAGCTCGAAACGGTACGAATCAACTGAACCATATTGCCAAAGGAGACAACAATTGTGAAGCACATACAGCCGATCAACCTACTGACTCGTGTGTATTCACTGAGCACACTGATAATACATACATAGAAGTGCAAACCGACCTGCAAACTGATCCGGAGACCGCCGTATTGCAACCAGTTAAAAGTTCTGAATCCGAAAGTTTAAAGCTTTCCGTATATATAGTTCCAGAAAAAGTAATTTTATATACATTTTTTTTATTTGTGCAGGATGGATAAAAATGCCTTTTAAAAACTTTCAAACTAAAGATGAATTCTATCAGGGTGAAAATAGATGAGTGGTAAAGTAACCACTCGTTCTTTGATAAAATATCACGTGCAGAGAAACACATGACGCAACTAAGTAATAATTGGTTACATAACCGCTGAAAACTTTTTTTTTTAATTTTTCTCGCTGGGGGATTTATTGTTTATTTCTTCCTGGCGGAACGCGGTTACGCCCTTAATTTCAGCCTGGAAGACTTTAGCTTTAGAATTTTTTTTACCTGACAATTTTTTTTGTAAATTTTCACCTATAATTCTAAAAGCGAAAAGTAAATGACAACTAATGAAGGGAAACGTAAAAAATATGTGTTTTGGCTTCGTAAAAAGTAATATAGTCTATTTTTATATCAAACTAGAAGACATTCAAGAAATTTTACATAAATCTGAGAAAAATAGTTGTGATCGATTTATGCGTAAATCAAAGAAAAATGCCAGATTTTGTCCAATAAAGCACCTCCCTATCTGCTTAACCCTTTAGGATTTTTTCGTCCAAAAACCGCTGCGAATCTGAAAAAGGGATTCCACGTCAGTGCTGCACTGTGTTAAACTTTGCGGGCCGGATCGTCGGGAATTTAATACAGTGCAGTACTGGCGTGCAATACCTTCCGCAGATTTGCAGTGGAAAAATCTCAAAGGGTTAAATAGGAGTGGAAACCCCAATTTATTGGTCAAAATATAAAAATCATGGGATTTTAAATAGTTGGGAAGGTAGAACAACGGTTGCAAATTTTAAAAATTATGTTTTTAGCTAAAGAGTATGAGGATAAGATTTAAGTGTTTAGAACTATAATTTAAATTTTTTTCTTTCTAAAAAGTTTTTTTTGACCCAAAATAACCAAAAATGCCAAAGATAAAAAAATGACGAAAAAAATTTTTTAACTATTTTTCTTACCCAATCAATAAAAGAAAAAATCTTACCTGAAGCTAAAAAAAACACCAGTAGCAATTTATGGATTCTAGTAAATTTGAACGCCAGCACTTGATCGCCGAGAAATTGACCGCCAGCATTAGAACGCCGCGCACCTGAACGTCGAACATTTGACCGCCGAGCATTAAATCGCCACAGTACGCGTTGCTTTAAAAAAGAGGTTAAAACTCCCCACCAAGGTAGTATAAACTCTCCTAAAGAATAAAAGAACTCAACGAAATATAAAAAAATGTTTTCAATAAAATATTTAAACAAAGCAATGTTTTAGCAATAAACGATGATTCAAAATTCAAAATTTTTCCTAAGCCTAAACAAAACCAAAAATCAAAAAAAAAATTTAGCAAATTGGTGGTTCTTTAATGATTTAAACCTGTTGTTGCTGCGAACCTAAGCAAAACCTAAAAATCAAACTAAATTTTAATGATAAATTTATATTTAATGGTTTTTTAAGATAAACGTTTTTACTAAGCCTAAGAAAAACCTAAAAATAAACGAAAACTTTAATGCTTCTATTTTGTCATAAGCAAAATTTTGCGACTAAGCAGATGACACACGCCTTGGCGTTATTACGGGGAGTTTATAATAGTTTTGGGGAGTTTATATTGTCCTAGTGCTGTGTTGATAAAATTCTCTGTAGATGGCGGAAAACAGAAATTTGCATAAAATTTATACACAATCCAGCGGCAGTCTAAAGGTCTATTCATACTTATGACAAAACGTCCTTTGGACAAAGTCCAAAGGACAAAAGTTCTTTGGACTTTGTCCAAAGGACAAAGTCCAAAGGGAAAAGTCCAAAGGGAAAAGTCCAAAGGGAAAAGTCCAAAGGACAACGTATTCATACTTCTTTTGTCCTTTGGACTTTTCCCTTTGGATTTTGTCCAAAGGACTTTTCCCTTTGGACTTTGTCCTTTGGACAAAATCCAAAGGACTTTTCCCTTTGGATTTTGTCCTTTGGACAAGCCAAAACGTCCTTTGGACTTTTCCCTTTGGACTTTTCCCTTTGGACTTTTCCCTTTGGACTTTTCCCTTTGGACTTTTCCCTTTGGATTTTGTCCTTTGGACTTTGTCCAAAGGACAAATTTTAAGTAGCGTTCATACTTCGTCCAAAGGACAAAGTCCAAAGGACGTTTTGGCTTGTCCAAAGGACGTTTTGGTTTGTCCTTTGGACTTTGTCCAAAGGACGTTTTGTCATAAGTATGAATAGACCTTAATGCTCGGCGGTCTAATATGCTCGGCGTTCAAGTGCTGGCGTTAAAACTTCCGAACACCAATTTATGTAAGTTTTATATAGTTATTGCTTTTAAGGTGTGTAAAAACTATGCTTGACAACACACAACGTAAAAGTGACACCATAATTACTATAAAATGATGAAAATTTAAAAAAAACGAAATCTGAGTGTTAATTTTTACATAAAAAATTCACTTTGGGAACTATAGTTTAAACTTAATGTTTTTCAAGTTGAAATTAACGGCGTAACCACTACCCGTTAAAAAAAAGAAAAAACACCAAGCCCAGGAAAAAATTTGCCAATGTGGTAATGTAACCAATTGTTATGTTAGTAGTTGCGTCGCGTGTTTCTCTACAACTGATATTAGAAGAACAAGTTGGTACTTGAACACCTCGCTAATTTCACCCTGATAGATTTTTTTAAAGATTAATATGATTTCTAGGAAAAATGTCATAACAGTTTTGCAGACGAACATACATACTTGTTAGAAGACAATAAATTTACTGAAACAAAAGGTAATAAACTCATTTTTTAATCCTAAACTTAAAATTAGTTTATAGGTATGTTAAAATTATTCTTCTGTGTGTTTAAATTATACAGTGTAGTCCACAAGTTTAAGCAAAGCTTCAATTTTTGTGAAAAAGTTTTATATAAATCTACATAATAATATAATCATATCATATTGCAAACATTCGCTATAAAGATTGTAAAATTATACTGTAGAAATTGAGCGGTCAGGGATCACCGAGCAAAGTCGACGAAGAATTTTTGACAAAGGGAAAAAGGGGATGAAGCCGGTACACCAGACCAAATCGTCGACTCAATAATACATACAGAGAAAAATAATTAGCCAACCAACCGACCCCAAGCGAAATCGTTTCGGAATTTATCGATGTTCCTAAAATAAAGTCTTGCTACACTATTTATCCTAAAGTAATATAGTTTTGTTTAATATAAAGATTTAATTGGTTTTCTTCGTTTCCAGTAAGTTGTTCTCTTTAATTCGAAGGAAAATATTCATACGTTTTTTAGAATTAAAATTTTCGTCACTATTTGAAATTGCAGCTGTTTATAAAACATACTAAACGTTTGTAACCTCTAAGATTGGGAGTTGTTCATTCCAGTGAATTATCTCAACAAAATTACATTTTTAATGGGAAAATATAGTTTATAATCCAAAAAGTTTCCAAAGAAAAAATTTATTAACAATAAAATCATTTCTTAATCGTTTTTTTTTTTAAAAAATTTAACGCGTTTTTTAGAAAAAGTCTTTTTTCAAAGGAAAAAAATTTTCAGCCAATTCAGCCCCATGCAGTATTGGAAAAGGAAGGTACAAAGATTAAATACGTAATTTTATGACTATACAATAATAATAGATATTATAGAAACTCTATCAGTACTATTAATAAAAATTTTGGATCAGGCCCACTTTGAACTGCGACCGTTTTTACGCATACAATAACGCTGTATGTTAACCTATAAACGGGTGGCTTAACTAAACAATAAAAATTTTTAAATTTTAACGTAAAGTAATTGTTAAGTAAATAAAAATTGTTTCAGCTTATATTCAATTATTAAGGTAAAAAATTTTTAACCTAATTTCAGTGGATAAAACAACGTAACACAATGATTGCGAACGAAGAATTACAGATTTGATTTTTGAAAATATTATTTTTTATAAAAACACCAAAATTTCTATACTGACATCAGACTGAATATACCTCCCTAATAACAACATTGTGGTAATGACAATTCTTTTATCTCAGGTATATTACATTGAGGTCTGCAAATTGCGTTCGCAATCGCAGCTGTTTACTTCTTTTAATTCCTTGGTTAGAAAACCGCGCTAGAAAATAGATCATTGAACATCTTATTGATATTATTCAAATTAAGCGACCCTTTATGTAAATTATTTATTAGATTCGTCATTCTTAATCAAATAAACGCCTATTTATGAAAAAAGGAGTTGGAAAAAAGCAATTTAATATTAACTTTCTGTAGTTTTTGATAGCCATTTTTAAGCAGTAGTTTTTGTATCGACCTTACAACATACCTAAACCTACTCCATAAAAAATCCTTTAGGATAAGTTTCTATCGCCAAATTAAAATTCTTAAGAAAATAAGAAAATCATATTAATTTTGCTCAGTTTTTAAAATCGGGAAATTATACAAAATTAATTAACCAATAAAAAGTATTTTCGCTACATTTAGGTAATTTTTTCAGCTATTTTTTGTGCAGCCTAAATTTTTAATATTTACGTTCCGTGTAAAAATCTTTTTCCGATTCTTGATTTTTGTTAAATATATAAAGTCACTGAAAATATGGAGTCGAGTTATTATTGTTTTTTAGTGCGCAAAGTTACAAAAACATGCCTAAAATTCATTTGATTTTGGATAATAATTATTTCATATTTTGCAGTGCGGAGCCAGAAAAATGAAGTTTTTTTTCGTAGTGTAGGCAAACTAAACGTAGGTGATGCAGTTGTGTACTAAATAAAAAGTAGGCCCACTGTGATAACCCATCAAAACAATGTCGTTTATTTAGATTTTTAACCATCAATTTATAAATAATAACTAATAGTTTACGTTTTTATAAATAACATTTAATGCGAAATATTATGATTAAAATCATAGTACCCCACTATTTTTATTCACTGAACAACATTGCACCAGCCTACTGTCTGGCTTTAGGTTCATAATTTATGTTTTATATATGTAAATTTTTTTTAGGGTGCAACCATAAAGGATATTTTTTGTAATGCTTTTATATTTGAATTTGGTCTGTTTTTGTGTTTAATTTCCTAGACGGTATAAAAAAATAGGCGGCGACCCACCTGCCTAATTATAAAACAATAAATAATTCGCTAAATTATTAGCACCTTAAGGTAGAACACCACAGTTAAATTTTGACGGCAGATCCTTACTAATTAATTTTTATTAAAGTAATTACACCTGCTGATTCCATTTTTGACATTCATTTTTCTGTAAAAAAATTTTATCGTCCACAAACATCAAATAACATCAATAAATACATGTCAAAAATACAAAACATTAATAAAATTTATTACCAAAAATATTCTATTTTTTCATTTTCAATTCAGCGTATCTTGAATAATAAAACACTTTTTTAATTAAAAAGCTAAAAATTAAAAAAAAATTTTTTCGACGTTAAAAATATGGCCCAGCGAAGACTCGATCCCAAGGAACTAGGATCCAGGACTGACGTACTAACCACTCGGCTACTGGGTCAGCTGAGGTTTCTCACTTAAAAGCTACTTTTAAAGAAACGGTTCAAAATGTAGTTTCTCGGCGTCAATTAAAAAAAACTAAACGAAAAATAAAAAAATTTGATTCACTCAGATTTTAATAAAAGTTTGGAAATAGTTAGACACAAGTCTAATCAATACTTTGAATTGTATTGGATTAAAAAACTAATTCAGGATTTTTTATTTGATTTTTCTTTTAAAAACATCGATTTTCTTAATTTCCTTCAAATTTTGAATTACGTTTTACTCCAAACCACATCTAAAAGTTGCCCCCTATTTTTCTTTAACTTTCTATAAAATTGCAGAAAAATCTGAGTGAATCAAATTTTTTAAATGGCCAAAAACTGTTTTTTGAGCTTTAAATTCATCGAACTATATCTCGAAGTAAAACAACCGGTAAACGATGTAATTATTACCGTTGAATACATCATAATCTGAGCTTTCGATCCCACTATACTTTTGTCGGACAAAAATTAATATCTAATACGATATCTAACTTTTAGTAAAATTCGTCATAACTGTGGTGTTCTACCTTAAATTAAAAAAAAACAAATTGAGTGGAGTTGATTTAATTGGCGAGGCAATTTTTTAAATTTTAATTTCGCAGCGAAAGTAGGATAATCGGACCCTTTATTTTGTGGAACTATTTTGAGCAATTATTGGCTTATACAAAAACGGGGCCGAGAGTCGGGGCTACGACAATTTTAATTGACCTAAATTACCTGTTTCCATAAAGTAATTGAAAATGTTTTTATAGAAGTTCAAGTGAGAGTATTCAGCCCCTGATCAGAGTGAAAAGTAATTCTTTAAGACGCAGAACTGAACACAGCGGAAGTGCAAAACTAGATTCTCAGTCACTACTATATATAATAACAAACCAATATTTATATACAAGCAACTGAACGTACGAATATGCTTAACTGTATTTTATACATTTTACTAAAAGTATATTAACACTATAAGTTTCATAAAAAATAATTCTTTGCAATAGTTTTGTTTTTTGCTTCATTATACTCTGTCACTCGTTGAGTCGATAACAGGCCAACCTTTTTTTCGCGAGCTGGTGCTTCCGTAGTTTCTTAGCAATTTATGCCAAAAATGGGACCCTTTTTGCGGGTGCATTTTTCTGGAGTGCTTTTTTTTCTTTTTTTAATGGAAACCACGTTGAAAATCAAACATTCAAATATTTTATTAAAAAAATTCAGGGATAAACAGTACCTTTTAGTTTAAACAAGAATATATAAAACAAAATAATTTCCAATTGTTCACTAAATTTTTGATCAAATTTTTGCTAGAAAAGTCGCACTTGCAAACTTTTGTGCGACTTTTCTAGCAAAAATCCGCCATTCTCTGCTTGTTTTCCCGCGATGGGATTTAAACTAGTGTTATTCTCTGTTTTTTTAGGGACACTGGGAAAATTTTGACCAAAAATTTTTTTGTTTGAGCTTTTATAACTTTCGAACTATATGCAAATATATCAAGTAGGTCCTTAAACTTCCCCAAATTTAATAAGAGGTGGTTTTTAATTTTATTATCTATAAGCCGTGTTTAGATTCGTTTAAAAACTTCGTGCTGATTGCAAAAATATTATTTTTAAGTTAAAATTTTTTATTACCCCCAAATTTTAAAAATAGTAGTTTTGTCAATTTTTTGATACAAGTGTTTATATTCATATAAAAGCTCTCGACATGCCGACTTCTCAAATAAAGTTTATTAAAATTTGTTAAGTGGTTACCAATTTTTTGCACCCATGAATCTAAATTTACCCCCTACAATTCTTCGGCGGTAAGTTTATTATAATACTGTTATGTTTGTACTCATATGAAAGCTCTTAACACGCTTATCTCAAAAAAATCATTTTTTACTCGATTCACCCATTGGTTACCATTTTTACAACTCACAATGTACCCCCAAACATTGTTAGGGGGACATTTTTTATATTTAAATTTAAATAACGTCCTGTTTGTACTCATATCAAAGCTATCGACACACTAATGTCAGAAATATTTTTAACTAGACTCAGTTTTTACCATTTTTACAACCAACAATCTACCCCACAAAAATTTTAGGCGATTATTTTTATATATTTATTTTTCTCAAATACTGTTGGTATGTTTGTATACTCATGAAAGTTCTCGACTAGCTTCTGTCAAAAATATCATTTTTTATCTCGATTCACCTAATACTAAGGGAAAATTTGCGCCAGGGTAACCACGTTTTGCGCGTGCGGGGTCAAAGTCCCCCGTTAAAGCTGATTTCAACATAAAAACTAGTAAGACCTCCATAGATTTCCGGATATACTAAAAACGGAGAACTTATACCAGTTTTATGTATATTTTTACACGTGCTTGTTTCAAAATTTGTGATATCGTTATTGTTGTCTTAACACAGTAATCATAACAATTTATTAAAACACTGAAATCTTTATTCACAAATTATATTTGCTGCTTTTATTTTATGTAAGACCCTTTAAATCTAATTTTGCGTAATGTTTTCTTCTTATATCAATCACATATCTCAGAAGTGAACGCCATATTATTATAAAGTGAAGTCAATTCAAAAGACCAATCGTAAACTTGCAGTTTACAAATAAAGGCATAATATGAATATTAAATTATGACAAACTAACGAGTTGTAATCATGAAACTGTATCGCGGTGATGGCAGGCCTGACATATCCTAAATAACGCATCCGTGCTTGCATGTCATGCGTATTTATTTATCTGTAATGTAAGGGCAAGTGATAAAATTTACCACACATCCCTGTCGTGAAACACTGGCCACGCCGCAGGTAATCACGCCAGAATTACCACACCGAATACATTTCAATATTATTAATATTACATACACACTTTAAAATTAGTATGAATAAAAATATACAAAAAGAGCGGCTGTAACTGGAAGAATAATTATTAGTAATGTATGTTATGATTACCTCCAACATTAGTCCAAATGACTATTTACAAAAGATTAGCATTTACAATATCAAAATACCCTTAGCATAGTTTTTTCTCCAAAAAAACTTATTGCAAATTTTTATAACTACAAAAATTTAATTACATAATTTATTTAACAAATACTATGCTAATTCATTGAAATCATTCATTTACAATTAGTAATCTGGACTGTCGTTGCAAATACTGTAAAAAAACATTTTTTAGTTTATTTATTTAAAAAAAAAGTTATTTCAACGCTATTACTTGGCATAACTTAAAGTATAAAATAGAATGTTTTCGATTTAAAGAAGCAATTTAAATAATTTTCTCAAATAAAAATAGCTTATTTTATTTTATGTCCTATTTCCAAATTAAAACAAACTTCTTCTCATTACCCTTTAAAATTTGAACGAATCATGTTTAACAATGAAAAGCTTTAAATTTATGAGTAAACTTGCAGTCCCTATTGGATCATCTGAGAATTTTACCGAATAATACCCCTGTGTTGACACAAAATATTGGTTGAAAAATACAGTGACGCGATTTGAAACATAGCTTAATTTCTTACGGATACATTATGTTAAATCTGAAATTGAAACGAAAACTGTATATGCGACAATGCAAAATAAGATACACAAGCAAGAAATAGACTGCTATTTAAACCGCACAGAGTTAATCGTTTTTCAAGTCAGAAAGATTGTAGCTACAAAATCAGATGCAGAAAACTAATTTGAAATTTTTGTTTAAAGGTGTTTTTCCCTACTCCTCATTAGGCAACTTGCTTCTGGAGATCTAGCTGTTTACCCTTTCTCAAAAACCGTCTTTTAATTAAATATCCGAGCCTAAAAATAAACGTCACAATAGTGAGAAATCATCACTAGTATTTTCGTGAACAATGATTTCGAATTATCAAAAATAAAGTTGAAATTTGTTTTTTGAAAGTAATTTCAAACCTACATAGGTTTTTTTAATATTCTGGTTGTGAGACTATTGAAAATTTAAAAATATTTTAAAAATCAATTCCAAACTTAAGTTTTGGGGTATAAAAAGTGATTTTAAAACCATTTTTTTCTTCAATTTTTTACAAATTTGGTGGTTAATCCTTCCAACTTCGCCAAATTCTGATGTGGTGATATCCTAATTCACTTAATAACTGAAAACTACTATCAATTTAATTTCAACTAAATTTTCTTTTAAATGTTAAAAACAATTTTAAAAATAATGTTTAAAAACAATTGGAGTTTATTTTTAGGCTAAGATATTTAATTAAAAGACGGGGGTTTCAAAAAGGTAAAATAGCTAGATCTCCAAAGCAAGTTACTTTGATTAATGGGGAGTAGGAAAAACACCTTTAAACAAACTTCAAATTAGTTTTCTGCGTGCTGATTTTGTACATTCGGATTGTTTATCTAGCTCTGGAAAAGCGATTTAACTCTGTGCCAGTGTTTAAAATAGCGTCTATTTCTGCTTGTGTATTGTTTATTTTGCATTGTCGCGTATCTGCGGTTTTCGTTTGGATTTCAGATTTAACATAATGTATCCGTAAGAAGACGCAGCCATATATTTTCAAATCGCGTCGCTGTCTTTTTCAACCAATATTTTGTGTAAACACAGGGTATTATTCATTGAATTCTCAGATGATCCAACCTAGGGACTGCAAGTTTACTGCATAAATTTAAAGTTTTTCATTGTTAAACATGATTGGTTAAATTTTAAAGGGTAATGAGAAGAAGTTTGTTTTAATTTGGAAATAGACATAACAATAAGCTATTATTAAAGTACTTAAATTGCTTCTTAAATCAACATTCTATTTTATACTTAAGTTATGCCAAGTAATAGCGTTGAAATAACTTTTTTTTTAAATAAATAAACTAAAAAATGTTTTTTTTACAGTATTTGCAACCACATTACAGATTAATAATTGTAAATGAATGATTTCAATGAATTAGCATAGCATTTGTTAAATAAATTATGTAATTAAATTTTTGTAGTTATAAAAATTCGCAATAAGTTTTTTTGAAAAAAACTATGCTAAGGGTATTTTGATATTGTAAATGCTAATCTTTTGTAAATAGTCATTTGGACTAATGTTGGAGGTAATCATAACATACATTACTAATAATTATTCTTCCAGTTACAGCCGCTCTTTTTGTATATTTTTATTCATACTAATTTTAAAGTGTGTATGTAATATTAATAATAATAAGGCGTTGAAAGAGTTATTAAATGAAATATGAGATAGAGTAAATTATATTGAGTTTTGGAAAAATTGATATAAAAGTAGAGTTGTAAATGTAGAGTAAATTGAATTGTTTTATAAGTGGTTTGCTTTGAGATTTGTATTATTTATTTGTAGATTTTTTAGGGGAGTGATTTGTTATGCTGGTGGTATTGAAATGTATTCGGTGTGGTAATTCTGGCGTGATTACCTGCGGCGTGGCCAGTGTTTCACGACAGGGATGTGTGGTAAATTTTATCACTTGCCCTTACATTACAGATAAATAAATACGCATGACATGCAAGCACGGATGCGTTATTTAGGATATGTCAGGCCTGCCATCACCGCGATACAGTTTCATGATTACAACTCGTTAGTTTGTCATAATTTAATATTCATATTATGCCTTTATTTGTAAACTGCAAGTTTACGATTGGTCTTTGATTTGATTTCACTTTCTGATAATATGGCGTTCACTTCTGATGTGTGATTGTATAATAAGAAAACATTACGCAAAATTAATTAAAGGGTCTCATAAAATAAAAGTGGCAAATATAATTTGTGAATAAAGATTTGGTGTTTTAATAAATTGTTATGATTATGTGTTAAGACAACAATAACGATATCACAAATTTTGAAACAAGCACGTGTAAAAAATATACATAAAACTGGTATAATTCTTCGTTTTTAGTATATCCGGAACACTATGGAGGTCTTACTATTTTTATGTTGAAATCAGCTTTTAACGGGGGACTTTGACCCCGCACCACAAAAGGTGGTACCTGGCGCAACCCTTAGTATTAGGTGAATCGAGTAAAAAATGATATTTTTGACAGAAGCTAGTCGAGAACTTTCATATGAGTATACAAGCATACGACAGTATTTAAATAAATATAAAAATAATCGCCTAAAATTTTTGTGGGGTAGATTGTTGGTTGTAAAAATGGTAAAAACTGAGTCTAGTTAAAAATATTTCTGACATTAGTGTGTCGATAGCTTTGATATGAGTACAAACAGGACGTTATTTAAATTTAAATCTAAATATAAAAAATGTCCCCCTAACAATGTTTGGGGGTACATTGTGAGTTGTAAAAATGGTAACCAATGGGTGAATCGAGTAAAAAATGATTTTTTTGAGATAAGCGTGTTAAGAGCTTTCATATGAGTACAAACATAACAGTATTATAATAAACTTACCGCCGAAGAATTGTAGGGGGTAAATTTACATTCATGGGTGCAAAAAATTGGTAACCACTTAAAAAATTTTAATAAACTTTATTTGAGAAGTCGGCATGTCGAGAGCTTTTATATGAATATAAACACTTGTATCAAAAAATTGACAAAACTACTATTTTTAAAATTTGGGGGTAATAAAAAATTTTAACTTAAAATTAATATTTTTGCAATCAGCACGAAGTTTTTAAACGAATCTAAACACGGCTTATAGATAATAAAATTAAAAACCACCTCTTATTAAATTTGGGGAAGTTTAAGGACCTACTTGATATATTTGCATATTTATAGTTCGAAAGTTATAAAAGCTCAAACAAAAAAATTTTTGGTCAAAATTTTCCCAGTGTCCCTAAAAAAACAGAGAATAACACGAGTTTAAATCCCATCGCGGGAAAACAAGCAGAGAATGGCGGATTTTTGCTAGAAAAGTCGCACAAAAGTTTGCAAGTGCGACTTTCCTAGCAAAATTTTGATCAAAAATTTAGTGAACAATTGGAAATTCTTTTGTTTTATATATTCTTGTTTAAACTAAAAGGTACTGTTTATCCCTGAATTTTTTAATAAAATGTTTGATTTTCAACGTGGTTTCCATTGAAAAAGAAAAAAAAAGCACTCCAGAAAAATGCACCCGCAAAAAGGGTCCCATTTTTGGCATAAATTGCTAAGAAACTACGGAAGCACCAGCTCGCGAAGAAAAGGTTGGCCTGTTATCGACTCAACGAGTGACAGAGTATAATGAAGCAAAAAACAAAACTATTGCAAAGAATTATTTTTTATCAAACTTATAGTGTTAATATACTTTTAGTAAAATGTATAAAATACAGTTAAGCATATTAGTACGTTGAGTTGCTTGTATATAAATATTGGTTTGTTATTATATATAGTAGTGACTGAGAATCTGGTTTTGCACTTCCGCTGTGTTCAGTTCTGCGTCTAAAGAATTACTTTCACTCTGATCATCAGCTGAATCTGTCACTTGAACTTCTATAAAAACATTTTCAATTACTTTATGAAACAGGTAATTTAGGTCAATTAAAATTGTCGTAGCTGCGACTCTCGCCTTTTTGTATAAGCCAATAATTGCTCAGAATGGTTACACAAAATTGGGGGTCCGATTCTCTTACTTTCGCTGCGAAATTAAAATTTAAAAAATTGCCTCGCCAATTAAATGACTCCACTCAATTTGTTTTTTTTTAATTTAAGGTAGAACACCACAGTTATGACGATTTTTACTAAAAGTTAGATATCGTATTAGATATTAATTTTTGTCCGACAAAAGTATAGTGCGATCGAAAGCTCGGACTATGATGTATTCAACGGTAATAATTTCATCGTTTACCGGTTGTTTTATTTCGAGATATAGTTCGATGAATTTAAAGCTCAAAAAACAGTTTTTGGCCATTTAAAAATTTGATTCACTTTGATTTTTTCGCAATTTTATAGAAAGTTAAAGAAAAATAGGGGGCAACTTTTAGATGTGGTTTGGAATAAAACGTAATTCAAAATTTGAAGAAAATTAAAAAAAATCGATGTTTTTAAAAAAAAAAATCAAATAAAAAAATCCTGAATTAGTTTTTTAATCAAATACAATTCAAAGTATTCATTAGACTTGTGTCTAACTATTTCCAAATTTTCATTTGTTTTTTTAAAAGAAAAATCAAATAAAAAAAAATCCTGAATTAGTTTTTTAATCAAATACAATTCAAAGTATTCGTTAGACTTGTGTCTAACTATTTCCAAACTTTCATTAAAATCTGAGTGAATCAATTTTTTTTTTAATTTTCGTTTAATTTTTTTTAATTGACGCCGAGAAACTACATTTTGAACCGTTTCTTTAAAAGTAGCTTTTAGTTGAGAAATTCCAGCTGACCCAGTAGCCGAGTGGTTAGTACGTCGGGCCAGGATCCTTGGGATCGAGTCTTCAATGGACCATATTTTTAACGTCGGAAAAATTTTTTTTTAATTTTTAGCTTTTTAATTAAAAACGTGTTTTATTATTCAAGATACGCTGAATTGAAAATGAAAAAATAGAATATTTTTGGTAATAAATTTTATTAATGTTTTGTATTTTTGACATGTATTTTATTAATGTTATTTCATGATTGTGGACGATAACATTTTTTTACAGAAAAATGAATGTCAAAAAATTGAATCAGCAGGTCTAATTACTTTAATAAAAATTAATTAGTAAGAATCTGCCGTCAAAATCTAACTGTGGTGTTCTACCTTAAGGTGCTAATAATTTAGCGAATTTGTTATTGTTTTATAATTAGGCAGGTCGGTCACAGTTATATTTTTATACCGTCTAGGAAATTAAACGCGACAAACAAATTCAAATATAAAAGCATTACAAAAATATCCTTTATGGTTAGCCTAAAAAATTTACATATAAAACATAAATTATGAACCTAAAGCCAACGTGGCTGGTGCAATGTTGTTCAGTGAATAAAAATAGTGGGCTATATGATTTTAATCATAATATTCGCATTAAATGTTATTTATAAAAACGTAAATCTTGGTTATTATTATAAATTGATGGTTATAAACCTAAATAAACGACATTGTTTTGATGGGTTATCACAGTGGCCCTACTTTTTATTTAGTACACAACTGCATCACCTACGTTTAGTTTGCCTACACTACGATAAAAAACTTCATTTTTCTGGCTCCGCACTGTAAAATATGAAATAATTATTATCCAAAATCAAATGAATTTTAGGCATGTTTTTGTAACTTTGCGCGCTAAAAACAATAATACACTCGTTTCCATATTTTCAGTGACTTTATATATTTAATAAAAATAAATCAGAAAAAGATTTTTACACGGAACGAAATATTAAAAATTTAGGCTGCACAAAAAATAGCTGAAAAAATTACCTAAATGTAACGAAAATACTTGTTATTGGTTAATTAATTTTGTATAATTTTCCGATTTTAAAAACTGAGCAAAACTAATATGATTTTCTTATGAATTTTAATTTGGCGATAGAAACTTATCCTAAAAAAATTTTTATGCTGTAGGTATAGGTATGTTGTAGGTCCATACAAAAAGCATTGCTTAAAAATGGTTATCAAAAATTACAAAAGTTAATATTAAATTGCTTTTTTCCAACTCCTTTTTTCATAAATAGGCGTTTATTTGATTAAGAATGACGAATCTAATAAATAATTTACATAACGGGTCGCTTAATTTGAATAATATCAATAAGATGTTCAATGATCTATTTTCTAGCGCGGTTTTCTAACCAAGGAATTAAAAGAAGTAAACAGCTGCGATTGCGAACGCAATTTGCAGACCTCAATGTAATATACCTGAGATAAAAGAATTGTCATTACACAATGTTGTTATTAGGGAGGTATATTCAGTCTGATGTCAGTATAAAAATTTTGGTGTTTTTATAAAAAATAATATTTTCAAAAATCAAATCTGTAATTCTTCGTTCGCAATCATTGTGTTACGTTGTTTTATCCACTGACATTAGGTTAAAAATTTTTTACCTTAATTGAATATAAGCTGAAACAATTTTTATTTACTTAACAATTACTTTACGTTAAAATTTAAAACTTTTTATTGTTTATGTAGGCCACCGGTTATAGGTTAACATACAGCGTTATTGTCTGCGTAAAAACGGTCGCAGTTCAAAGTGGGCGTGATCCAAAATTTTTATTAATAGTACTGATAGAGTTTCTATAATATCTATTATTATTGTATAGTCATAAAATTACGTATTTAATCTTTTTACCTTCCTTTTCCAATACTGCATGGGGCTGAATTGGCTGAAAATCTTTTCCTTCGTAAAAAGACTTTTTCTAAAAAAAAAATGTTAAATTTTTTAGAAAAAAAAACTATTAAGAAATGATTTTATTGTTAATAAATTTTTTCTTTGGAAACTTTTTGGATTATAAACTATATTTTCCCATTAAAAAAGTAATTTTGTTGAGATAATTCACTGGAATGAACAACTCTCAATCTTAAAGGTTACAAACGTTTAGTATGTTTTATAAACAGCTGCAATTTCAAATAGTGACTAAAATTTTAATTCTAAAAAGCTTATGTATATTTTCCTTCGAATTAAAGAGAACAAACGACTGGAGCTCAAGAAAACCAATTAAATCTTTATATTAAACAAAACTATATTACTTTAGGATAAATAGTGTAGCAAGACTTTATTTTAGGAACATCGATAAATTCCGAAACGATTTCGCTTGGGGTCGGTTGGTTGGCTACTATTTTCTCTGTATGTATTATTGAGTCGACGATTTGGTCTGGTGTACCGGCTTCATCCCCTTTTCCTTTGTCAAAATTTTGTTGACTTTGCTCGGTGATCCCTGACCGCTCAATTTCTACAGTATAATTTTACAATCTTTATAGCGAATGTTTGCAATATGATATGATTATATTATTATGTAGATTTATATAAAACTTTTTCACAAAAATTGAAGCTTTGCTTAAACTTGTGGACTACACTGTATAATTAAAACACACAGAAGAATAATTTTAACATACCTATAACGAATTTTAAGTTTAGGATTAAAATATGAGTCTGTATTACCTTTTGTTTCAGTAAATTTATTGTCTTCTAACAAGTATGTATGTTCGTCTGCAAAACTGTTATGACATTTTTCCTAGAAATCATATATTAATCTTTAAAAAAATCTATCAGGGTGAAGTTAGCGAGGTGTTCAAGTACCAACTTGTTCTTCGAAAAAATATCAGTTGTAGAGAAACATGTGACGCAACTTACTAACATAACAATTGGTTACATTACCACATTGGCAAATTTTTTCCTGGCTTGGCGTTTTTTTCTTTTTTTTAACGGGTAGTGGTTACGCCGTTAATTTCAACTTGAAAAACATTAACTTTAATTATAAGTCTCCCAAAGCGAATTTTTATGTAAAAATTAACAATCAGATTTCGTTTTTTTTAAATTTTCATCATTTTATAGTAATTATGGTGTCACTTTTACGTTGTGTGTTGTCAAGCATAGTTTTTACACACCTTAAAAGCAATAACTATATAAAACTTACATAAATTGGTGTTCGGAAGTTTTAACGCCAGCACTTGAACGCCGAGCATATTAGACCGCCGAGCATTAAGGTCTATTCATACTTATGACAAAACGTCCTTTGGACAAAGTCCAAAGGACAAACCAAAACGTCCTTTGGACAAGCCAAAACGTCCTTTGGACTTTGTTTGGACAAAGTATGAACGCTACTTAATTTCTCCTTTGGACAAAGTCCGAAGGACAAATCCAAAGAGGAAAAGTCCAAAGGGAAAAGTCCAAAGGGAAAAGTCCAAAGGGAAAAGTCCAAAGGGAAAAGTGCAGAGGACGCTCGGCTTGTCCAAAGGACAAAGTCCAAAGGGAAAAGTCCTTTGGACTTTGTCCTTTGGAAACAAAGTGAAAGGGAAAAGTCCTTTGGACAAAATCCAAAGGGAAAAGTCCAAAGGACAAAAGAAGTATGGAGACGTTGTCCTTTGGACTTCCTTGACTTTCCTTTTGAGACTTTTCCCTTTGGACTTTGTCCTTGGACAAAGTCCAAAGAACTTTTGTCCTTTGGACTTTGTCCAAAGGACATTTCATAGTCATGAAAGACCTTACGACTGCCGCAGGATTGTGTATAAATTTTATGCAAATTTCTGTTTTCCGCCATCTACAGAGAATTTTATCAACACAGCACTAGGACAATATAAACTCCCCAAAACTATTATAAACTCCCCGTAATAACGCCAAGGCGTGTGTTGTTGTTGTTGATAACCTGAAACTTATCTTCCCTATGCCATCTGCTTAGTCGCAAAATTTTGCTTATGACAAAATAGAAGCATTAAAGTTTTCGTTTATTTTTAGGTTTTTCTTAGGCTTAGTAAAAACGTGTATCTTAAAAAACCATTAAATATAAATTTATCATTAAAATTTAGTTTGATTTTTAGGTTTTGCTTAGGTTCGCAGCAACAACAGGTTTAAATCATTAAAGAACCACCAATTTGCTAAATTTTTTTTTTGATTTTTGGTTTTGTTTAGGCTTAGGAAAAATTTTGAATTTTGAATCATCGTTTATTGCTAAAACATTGCTTTGTTTAAATATTTTATTGAAAACATTTTTTTATATTTCGTTGAGTTCTTTTATTCTTTAGGAGAGTTTATACTACCTTGGTGGGGAGTTTTAACCTCTTTTTTAAAGCAACGCGTACTGTGGCGATTTAATGCTCGGCGGTCAAATGTTCAACGTTCAAGTGCGCGGCGTTCTAATGCTGGCGGTCAATTTCTCGGCGATCAAGTGCTGGCGTTCAAATTTACTAGAATCCATAAATTGCTACTGGTGTTTTTTTTAGGTTCAGGTAAGATTTTTCCTTTTATTGATTGGGTAAGAAAAATAGTTAAAAAATTTTTTTCGTCATTTTTTTATCTTTGGCATTTTTGGTTATTTTGGGACAAAAAAAAACTTTTTAGAAAGAAAAAAATTTAAATTATAGTTCTAAACACTTAAATCTTATCCTCATACTCTTTAGCTAAAAACATAATTTTTAAAATTTGCAACCGTTGTTCTACCTTCCCAACTATTTAAAATCCCATGATTTTTATATTTTGACCAATAAATTGGGGTTTCCAATCCTATTTAACCCTTTGAGATTTTTCCACTGCAAATCTGCGGAAGGTATTGCACGCCAGTACTGCACTGTATTAAATTCCCGACGATCCGGCCCGCAAAGTTTAACACAGTGCAGCACTGACGTGGAATCCCTTTTTCAGATTCGCAGCGGTTTTTGGACGAAAAAATCCTAAAGGGTTAAGCAGATAGAGAGGTGCTTTATTGGACAAAATCTGGAATTTTTCTTTGATTTACGCATAAATCGATCACAACTATTTTTCTCAGATTTATGTAAAATTTCTTGAATGTCTTATAGTTTGATATAAAAATAGACTATATTACTTTTTACGAAGCCAAAACACATATTTTTTACGTTTCCCTTCATTAGTTGTCATTTACTTTTCGCTTTTAGAATTATAGGTGAAAATTTACAAAAAAAATTGTCAGGTAAAAAAAATTCTAAGGCTAAGTCTTCCAGCTGAAATTAAGGCGTACGACAGGAAGAAATAAACAATAAATCCCCAGCGAGAAAATTAAAAAAAAAAGTTTCCAGCGGTTTTAACCAATTATTACTTATTGCGTCAGTGTTTCTCTGCCGTGATATTTTATCAAAGAACGAGTGGTTACTTTACCACTCTCTTTCCCTACTAAATACCTACTTTCGTTTGAAAGTTTTTAAAAGGCATTTTTATCCATCCTGCACAAATAAAAAAAATGTATATAAAATTACTTTTTCTGGAACTATATATGCGGAAAGCTTTAAACTTTCGGATTCAGAACTTTTAACTGGTTGCAATACGGCGGTCTCCGGATCAGTTTGCAGGTCAGTTTGCACTTCTATGTATGTATTATCAGTGTGCTCAGTGAATACACACGAGTCAGTAGGTTGATCGGCTGTATGTGCTTCACAATTGTTGTCTCCTTTGGCAATATGGTTCAGTTGATTCGTACCGTTTCGAGCTTTATTTTCAATGATTTTATAAGTTTACAGCCATAAACCAACAATGATTTTTAATTTTATAATTTTAAATAAAATATTGATTTTAATTAAATCATAAAAAACCTTATTTTTCTTATCAATTTTTTTCGATTATGTACTTATTTATCTAGTATGATTTATTTTAAAAAGCAAAATAATAATTCAACTTGTAGATAGTAAAATTTCATTGTTAAAAAATACAGTACAAAAACTGTATGTGCTATTAATAAAACTTTTGGACCCGATCTATTTCGGACTGGGTCCGTTTTTCACGCAAACCGGTCTACGTAAAAAACGTTCGAAGTCCGTTTTGATCATGGGAAAAGTGGACTGGTTTCGTTTTTATTGTACCCAGTCCACTTCCCGATGATCAAAACGGACATTTTTATAAATAGCACGGAATTATTGACTTTTTAAAACTATAAATCTTAATTTTTATGACATTTTTTAAAACTACCGTTTCTAGTGGAGATGGCCGTGGAATACGACGTTATTGTGCTGTTGTGAGTTATCAATTCATAATTTTCCTCCACAGCTCTCAAGTATTCTTTAATAATTGCCGTTTTAACTTCCTATTGCTTGTTTCAAATCAACCAAACAGAAAAAAAACGAAAAATGTCTAAAATTTTGCGTGCATAAACAAGCCAACAAAAAGGGCGTTTTGTCCTTTTCCAGTTTTTTAAAAAAGGGCGTATTTTTTACAGCACACGCTTTAACACGTTTTTGTAATCTTTTTCTCTCGGTTACGACGGTAAAACCTTCGTCCCACCACTGTGAAACTTTTGTTCTACGGTAGGTATCTTGCTCTGATCATCGTGGTATGTGAATTTCACCACAGTTAATTCTACGTATTACCTAGGTCTTACATAAGTGAAACAAAAAAAATAATATTGTAGTTTCGCACGTCGCCAAGCGCACGTTTTCTTTTGTGAACCAAGCTTAGTGAACTAATTGACATGGTTAAAACCGGTGCGCATTCAGTGTATGGTAGCAATTTATAAAATTCTAACTACGCATGCAGTATTACGTAAAACCTAGGTGGCCTAGGTGATACGTAGAGGTAACCGCCGTGACTTTTACACACCACAATGCTCAGAAGATTTCAAAACCGTTGGACGAAAGTTTCCTTGTGATAACCAAGGAAAAGGTGATACGAGAACGGTTTAATTAGGGTAACTCACTTATTAAAGTAACTTAATTTTCGGCCGCCGGCTGTTATTTTATTTTACAATGTGTAAAATTATGAAATAAACTGCATATGGCTGGATAGATTTTTATGTCATCTATCTAACCATATGCAGTTAAATTCATAATTTTACACATGATAAAAATAAAATAACAGCCGGTGACCAAATAAAGGCGCTGGCAGAATTTTAGTCAGTTCATTTATTCAGTTTCGTTCATTTCAGTTAAAGTTGTATTTGTTATATGATTTGAAGACGAAAAAACCACGGGCACTAAAGAAAAATATGAAAATAAAGAAGTCGCATTTTTGCGACCAAAATGAATTGATAATGAATTTATTAAGGTAATAAAATCTACAAGGTTTATTCACTAAGCATCAATTTTTTATCAAATGTGTAGGTATTAAGCTACGCAAGAAGTTAGAACGGACCCGTAGCGACTTGCGGCAGAATTATGGCCAGAATTCGGTCATGTAGCGTTAGTTTGTCCCGCTGTTTCCAGATTTCGTACTTGATCCATAATACTCAACATGTCCGCTCTAGTCATTTTAGCGAAATCAATGGCGACAAACAATTCACTCAATTTATCCATATCCTCTTCTGCTTCGATGGGGCGATTTTAAATAGTTGATTAGTAACTGGAATGGATTTCTTTTTCAAATTCGATATTTCTTCTAAGAACACAGATATCCAAGAGTTGTAAGAATATGATTTAATCATTATCCTATACAAGTATTAACTCGAAGCCAAATAAAAATGCTCAAGTTTTATTAAATAATAAATACGAAAATTTTGATTCCTAAAATTTTAGTTTTTATATTTTACACATAAAACATTCAAGTCATAATAATATTTTTCTATGTGTTTCGGGCAAGGATCAGCATTAGCTATAAATTCTGGAACCCATACACTTTATTTGGATTATATGTAATTTTAAAAAAGCAATAAAAGGTTTGAAGTTGGAAGTATAACATAAAACACTTTATTCACAACATAAAACTTTTAGGACAAAATAAAATCTAGTTAAATAAATAAAATCATTTATCAACAATTACTCATATTTGCTACCCAGATAAAACGTTTTTAAAGGGGCTAAATTTGGGTAATTTTGGTGTATTTTATGAAAAAGGCTCCTGCGGGTGAGAGTGAAATTTTACCGCAAAAAGGGAAACATCAACATTTATGGTTCCAACGATGTTATCTCTGAATACACAGGGGACAACGCCACAATGGCAAGAACGAGGATTGTGACAATGTGTTTGTAACAAAAACTGCCCAGGAGACAATACTTCTTATAATATTATTTTGTGCCGGAAAACAAAATAATCATTATATCTATACATGTCTTGAGATATATTCGTTTGGTAAACTATAAAACTCTTACTTGGATATTTTTTTTCGTTTATCAAATAAAAAAGTTAAAAAATTTTAAATCTATAGGGTAACTCACTGAATTTCGGCCACCTTTTTTTTATTTTTTGAATAAGTTTTTCTGGCTTTTTCAATCAAACCAGAAAATTTGGCTTAAAAATCAAACAATAGCTATATTTGTTATTCCAGTGCAAAATTTTAAAATTTCTGTTACACTTAAAGATCAGTGGAGATTTAAACTCTTCTTTTATAGTGGCCGAAATTAAGGCGCGTGCCATTTATTTTCGGCCACCTACAAAAAACTGGCCATAACTATTGCTTAAACGAACAATAAAAATTTCTAAAGTTTGCAAATTTACCCTTAGGTATTGTTTTTGGTACATATAACTTAATTTTTCCCGTTTGCGAACTTTAATAATTATAAGCAAGACTTTAAATAATTATGTCAAAACCTTAAAAAAACTAGTTTTAATAATTTGTATTTTTTGTTCAATTTTTATTTTTGGTTTAAAAAACGTCAAAACAAAGTCAAACGAGCAAAAAAAAATCTTTATAAATACGGTAGTACAATGATATTTAAAAACAGCAAAAAACGGCAGGTTCTTTCACTTAAATTTTTAGGTGGCCGAAATTAACGGAATCTTAAAATGCGTAGTTAATAAAACGCATTGCAAAATGATTTTTAAGAAAATATCAAAACATGAAAATTAACAACTTTGAGCTTTAAATAGAAGATATTTTAAGGTTATATATTGCTTTGTTCTAAATTTGATGCAGTTTAAACACAATGCAAAAATTAGGAAAATCACAAAAAATTCACTTTTTGTATGAAAATGTTGATAATGTAGAATAACAAAAATAAAAAAACTTTTGCAAAAACATTTTATTCAACATTAATCCAGTTACTTTTGTGATAGTTCTTTTGTGTTTTAAAAATAAGCCAATTTTCTAACACCCCAAATTGGTGGCCGAAATTAAGGCGTGGCCGAAATTAAGTCAGTTACCCTATTGATTTATACCTTGCAAATATTAAATTCCCTCATTGCGACACTTCCAAAAAGTATCAGTTTTACAGCATTAAAAGATAGAGCCAAAATTGTAGGATCCTCTTGAAATTCATGAAGCAGCGAAACTGCTCTATCTAATACTAAGTTGTAAATGGCACTAAACAGTAAATAAAAATGATTTTGTAAAATTTTACGTTTATTATTACTAAGAATTAACATTTTTATATCTGAATTAGGCTAAATATGGGTATCTGAACATTTTACCGCCTAGAACACTATGTCAACATTGAATGAGTTATTGATTATTTAAATATGTTAGTTTTTTTGTTACTGTGGCTATGAGTTTGGTTTTTGGGCCATTCCTTTCAGTTTTGTTACATAAGTCCTTATAACAAATCATTTAGGTGACCATTACTTTGTATTTACTAATAAACATAAACACAACAACTTACCTAACAAATAAATTGTTAAAAGTTTAAAAAACAAACCTTTTTCTATATGGTATTTTGTTTTTGTTGTAGTATGATTGTACATATTTTGTTAGTGTTATGTTACAATGTATTCTTTGTGGTTGCCACATATTTTATGCTGGTACATAAACAGGAGAGACAGATCACAGTAAGCTGCGTCATGTCAAGCCTTATGAAACTAATGCATTACCTATATTGCTTATTTTATGTTGCATTAGATGTAAATTTACACGATAGTCAAAACCCTTCCATTTAAAAAGAAATTGTTGAGTGTTAGAGACCTTCACAGAGTTATGACCTTATAGAATCATTTTTAGCCAATTAGGTCTTGGGAAAAAATGGAGATCCATTGGAGATCCAATTTTTTCCCATTTCCCATTGGAGATCCAATAATTAAAAAGTACTTCCACAGCGTATTTTTTCACACAAATGATATTGTAAAACTTAAAATTTTCTAAACTTTTTAACGATATAGAATAGCCCTAAGAATGCGAATAAAAAAATTTAAAACCTATTTTAAGTTTAAGTAAGGTTGAAATCTTTTATTTTAGGGTCGAGATCTGGAGCTTCCTCAGCTTTTAATGGGCTGAGCTCCATAGCACGTATTAGGAACATTACTAGTTAGTACTAAAATAAGAAATTAAGCACTATATTATTTACTTTTGGTCAAAATGAAACTAGCTATGAGTTTCGTATGCTTTCTTGTCAAGTATCTTCCTTTATTCAGCCACAGCTTTTTTCATTATTGACGAATTTTGAAGATTTTATGTTTATATAATTTATTAAGAAGGTAAATTTTAATCATTGACGCAGATTTACCTGGGAACATCATAAGCGAGCACAATTTCTACCCAGTAAAATACTAAAATATGAGGTTCCGAATTTATGGTGCGCTTTATCCATCCTTCTAGAGCGTCTTTTAAGTTTTTATTGTGTATTTGTACTGCCAACCACATGAAACTAAAATTATAAATTAAATAACCTTATTTAAAAAAATTTTTGCTAAGGTTTATGGTACAATACAAAATAACCATTTTGCCGCGTCTATTTCTAAAAATCTAAAGTTTTGTATATTTTTTTATCAAATGAGGGTTACATACAGTTCTATAATCAAGCAGTGGTTCAATATAGGATTTACAATAGAATAGGATAAAAAGGGGGAACCTTACTTTATAAAAAGAGTGCAAAAAATATATAGTATTCTCAGGGACGTAGCCAGAGTTTCATTTTGGGGGGGGGGGGCGGATTTTAGTACAAAAAAAAATTTCGGGGGGGGCTCCGCCCCCCCCCCCCCCCCCCCCAAAATTTGGGGGGGGGGGGGGGGCGGAGCCCCCCCCCTTAATTTTTGAAAACGTTAAAAAAGCAGGGATAAACGTAGATAAAGCTGTATAATACACTGTTTTTGGCCTAATAACGTATTATCTAATGTTTTTAGCGGTAAAAACATGTTTTCTTAGTTAAAAATTACATAAGCACACATTGGCAGAGCCTGGATTTTACAAAAAAGGAATTTAGAGACGTTAGTTTCAGACCCCTTGGCTAAACCCACATTGTAAACCAAAGCACATGAGCAGCATCTCGGCTCCATGTTTTCTGGGGTACCTACCTATATGAAAAAATCCGAGCCAATGCTATAGGCGGCAGGAAAATTTAGGAGGGAGGAGGTACATAAATCAAACAATATGATTGTTTGTTTTTCTTTGTGTAGTACTTATTACTTATAAAAATTATTGTACTAACTTTGAAATAACATTAGCATCAGGCAACATAAATAACGAGGTATATATGTATGTATACTATAGAAAGTGACCGCTGAGCAAAGCGAAGCGGAACAAATTTTTGGTTTTGGGGGTCCATTGGTATGAAATTATTTAAAGTTTGGGCCGAGCGATGAGCGAGGCGCTAAAAAATTTTGAATTTTTAGCCTCTGAAAACCCCCAAATTTTACTATCTGGCGACCATTTCGGGGGGGGGGGGGAGGCGGCCGCCCCCCCCCGCCCAACCACTATCCCTTATTTTTCCTCCTGTCCGAC
>JASAMX010023890.1:0-44634 GCA_030248175.1 Microlaimidae sp. YZB2_3 | reverse complement strand
TAATTGATTCTATATTTTATCATATTTTATTCGTTAGAAATAAATAAATAAATAAAATAAATTAAAAATAAATAAATAAATAAATAGCTCTAAATTATATTATTTTGAATATCTTTTTAATCGTTGACTGAAAATTTTATTTTTTTATACCCCGGGATAACCCGGGATAGACATACTCAGGGACCCTGGGTATACTCTGGGATTCACACAAAAACCCCATATTCAAATTTCCCATAGGCTAAAATCCCTATAAACAGTACAAATTCGCATAAAGTAGTGCCAATGCCCCACAAATATAAAGCGTTTTCAATATTTCCTTCAAATTGTAACGCTTTCAAAATACAAAGAAAATTTATCATTTTAAATTTAGCTTGATTACACTTTACTTAGACTTAGTAAACAATAATTAATTTTCGGAAATAATTTTTAGTTTGCAAACGCATTTTTCAATTTTATGGGGAATTAACACTGTTTCATGGGGAATTTGTTTATGGGGATTTAAGTAACACAACTTTTATGGGAATTCTGCACGTCATCATACCCAGCTTTGAATCTCGGATCTGGTGACATGTCGGTTTTAGGTAAATATTTCCGCAACAACAAGTTCCGGGGAAAACATTTCTGCAGCAGTATTTCCTCATCATTATTACCGCTGGAAGATTATTGCCGTGAAAAAAATTTTCGAGAGGGAATTTTTTCCGGGTTTTTTTCGTTTCTCAAATATAACTGCGAACGCTGGCATAAGAAAAGTACGCAATCGCAACATTCTTGGAAATAAAAGTGTTGTCTTTGTTTTTTTTTAATTGTTTTGTTTTTTTTGTCCTAAATCTTGTTATTTTGTTGCAAAAAAATAAATAAATAATGTTTTTTATATTGTTGTTATACTAGAAATTTGAACGAAATTTGGAATGATTTGGAAAAATTATTTTTTTAAATTGTTTATTTTTTCCAGAGGATAACCAACGGTTTTCTCCTGAGGAAATACCTCCACAAATTATCCTCCGCAGCTTAAGCCTAAGCCTACGTTTTCCTAAGCTTAAGCAGCAAAAACTAAAAATCAAGCGAAACTTTCGCTGCGCAGTTATTAGATAAAGTTTAAAATGATTTTTAAATTTCTCTAAATTTAATGATTTTTTAAATCGATCGAAGCTATGCTTATGTGTTTCTAAGCCTAAGCGAAACCTAAAAACAACCTAAGCTTTTTCCGCGCAGCTTTTTGATAAAGTTTAGGTTATTTTTTAGGCTTCGCTTAGGAACTTGCAGGCTTAACCTTCGACCGAAAAGTCGAGTAAAATTTTGTCAAGTGAAACAGGGTTAACCGGGTTTTCCATGAATACATAAAATACTGCATAAATGGACTGATATTTTTTCTTTGCATAGGGTTATTTTACGGTACTCTCACCGTTATGTGATGCCTTGCATTCACGTTTTATAAACGTTGAAAACTGCACAAAAGTAAATACTTTTGGTATTAGTGCAGTATAACACCTCCAGCGAGATAAGGAAAATCTTGCATTCACATATATGTATTTATTTTGGGCGGATATAGATATGACTGTGGCGATTGGCGCTCATCAGCCGTTTTCAAGATATTAAAGAGAGAGTCCGGGAAGCTCTATACAAAATCGACTTTTTTCACTGTTTTTACTTTTAATTTTAAGCGTTTTTGCGTTTATATTATGTGTTTTTTTGGTTATCAAATAAAAATATATACTTTTGTGCAGTTTTTATTGTTTATAAAATGTAACTGTAAAGAATCGGACTACGGTGAGGGGGCCGTAAAATAGTGTTGTGATAGTTAGCCAAAAATCAAAGTAGGTAGTTAAGTAGGTAGTTAACTACTTTTAAAATTATAAGTAGGTAGTTAAGTAGTTAAATAAAATTACAAGTAGGTAGTAAGTAGGTAGTTAACTACTTAGAATTTTTGAACTAGGTAGTTAAGTAGTAAGTAGTTAAGTAGGTAGTTAAGTAGTTAATTCTTTAAATTAATATAGAAATTTAACAAAATCTTATTAGAACTAAAAATTGAAATTCCTAATTTAAAAAACACACTATTTTCACATTTTATTGGTTTTTTTTTGACAGTTTTTCTTTATGTTTAACAATACTTATAAGACGGCTAAACACATAATATAATATAGTTAAAATTCAAGAAGTTTTTTACAAGAAAAAATAATTTATTGTTAAGTTAACTTTTGTTTTGCTGACATATTTTGCCAACTTTATTTTTAAAAGTTTTGTATTTTTCACCCGCTTTATTGTTTAACAGTGCTGATGGGTTAGCGTTCGCAAATACATCTAAACTTCCCTTCAGATTATTAGCTTTTTGCCTTCCCACTGCAACATTTTTTCTGATTTTTTGCAAAAAATTTTTTTGCTTTATTTTTTTACTTGGATTTTAAGTTTTTTCGCAGATGACCTATAGGCAAATAAATCTAGCTGACCTCGATAATAGCAGTATTTAATAGACTTTTTAAGAACAAAACCTTTCAAAATTTTTGACGAAAGCCGTTTAATAATAAAGATCAAAACCCGTATTTTAATAATTATTTATCAAATTACTGAATTTTAAATCCAAAAGCAAATTTAAAGTTGGTTGGTTAATTTTTGTATATTTTGTAAAAAGGTGGAATTAAAAAAAATCTGCGTTCTTATTTGTTTTTTTAAACGTCATAACCGCACAATTTTAATTGGTCCCTTGATGTCTGCAAACTAATTTTCCACGTCAGCCAGATATAATTCAGCCATAGGATATTGACCCGAAGGTACTTTGAATTTACACAAAGGCTAAAAAAGTTATGATTTAAACGGTTAACTAAAAATAATACCACATAGCATTTAACACGCACACAACCTTTTTTTGTTTTAAAAACCCACTTGAGATGGATTCCAAAAAATATAATGTATTAACATTGTTTATTTCATTTATATCATTTTGTTGGACAATGGAAGGGAGAGAGTGCGAATTTCGTTCAAACCCAATAGTTATTTTATTACAAAATTATGATTGCTTTTAAACAGTTTATTAACTAAAACATTTTTAAACTATACATTGGAATCATAAAAAATATGAAATCGGCAAATGAAATAGGCAAATAAAATCTAACTGACCTCGATAATTGCAGTATTAAATCGACTATTTTACTATAAAACCATTCAAAATTTTTAACTAAAGTGGTTTAATAATAAAGATCAAAGATACATCATTTGCCTACTTCAAAGATCGGCCATTATAAACATATGTTCTGCTTACTTTGCCAACTACTTTCTGCCTACTTCGCTTACTACTTTCTGACTACCTTGTAACTACTTTGTTAACTACTTGTATTATCTACTTTATTTTTTTAAAGTAGGTAGTTAAGTAGGTAGTTAACTACTTCTATAAAAGAAAGTAGGTAGTTAAGTAGGTAGTTAACTACTTCTATAAAAGAAAGTAGGTAGTTAAGTAGTTAGCTAAAATTATGGTAGTTAAGCAGTTAACTACTTAAGTAGTTATCACAACACTACCGTAAAATAAACCTATCCAATAAAAGGTATTACTCCATTTGTGAAATAGTTCGTGGATATTTATGGACAGCCAATGTATGGACGTTTAATTAAGAAATAAAAATTGAAATTTTTTTCAAATGAAAAATATCGCGGGGAAGTTTGTATGCTTTCGCGCAAGTCTTCCCGCCGGCTTTCCCGCTGACTTTCGCTTTTATGCGGTTTTTAAGCAAAAATGACAATAAGTATTCATGAAAATAGCTAAAAACTAATGAAATATGAATTTTCTAATTAGTTTTGAAATTAAAATAAATTTGATTAGAAAAAAACTGTTTTTTTTTTAAAAAAACCTTTAGCATACGTTCACGCCGGCTTATTACAAAATAAGAAAGCCAGCAATTGAAAATCAAAATCTAATACTGCGTTCCGAACGCCCACAGCGGGTATTTTTGAAACACTTTTAGGAATTTTAGACATTGTTTCGAATTTGCAGTAACTGCCGTGTAGTTTTATGGCTTTTTATTTATTCACTTCATTGACTACATTACTTTTATTTAAAAGTTATTAGTATTATATGAGTAATAATAATGTTATAGTAATGTTAGTAATTATGCGGAAGATCGGCAAAAGACATGCGGGAACGCATGCTGGCTTTCATTTGGCTCCCGGAATTGCTGGCTTTCCTGTTTTAGCTGCCTTATTTGTTAAAGGGATTAAAGGTTATTGAAAAAACGAGTGGAACAAATGGAGTGGGAAGACCGGCGGAAGACATGCGGGAACGCATGCTAAAGTGTTTTCAATTGCGAGAGCCGGCGTGAACGCATGCTAAAGGTTTAAAAAAAAAACGCATTTTAATTCAAATCAAATTTATTTTAATATCGAAACTAATTAGAAAATTCATATTTCATTAGTTTTAGCTATTTTCATGAATATTTATTGTCATTTTTGCTTAAAAACTGCATAAAAGCGAAAGCCAGCGGGAAAACCGGCGGGAATACATGCGCGAAAGCATGCCAACTTCCCTTATGATCAGAGACACTGCGCATTAAATTGTGTAGATTTTAAATTTTGAATTATTTTTATATTTTGTTTGCTAATGTAAATAGAACCAATTTTTAAGAGCGATAGAATATAAGCAAGTTATGATCAGAGACACTGCGTATTAAATTGTGTAAATTTTAAATTTCGAATTATTTTTATATTTTGTTTGCTGCCATGTACGCTTAAATTCACTTTTCAAATAATGTAAATCGAACCCATTTTTAAGAGCGATAGAATATAATAAGCAAGTTATGATCACAGACACTGCGTATTTGTTAAAAAGTTTTTTGTATGTTTTAAAGTTATATGTACCAAGAGCAATACCTAAAGATAAATTTGAGACTTTTAAAAATTTTTATTGTTGGTTTTTGCAATAGTTATAGCCAGTTTTTTTTAGGTGGCCAAAGTTAATGGCTCGCGCCTTAAATTATAAAATTTCTAAAATGTCTAAAATTCTTAAAAGTGTTTTAAAAATACTCTGCTGTGGGCGTTCGGAACGCAGGGTACATGTACTAAACGTGTACCAAAAATCGATTAAAGATTTTTACGCTACAAATACTAAATAAAAACATGTTTATAGGTCAATTTTGACCTGAAGATCTCGTTTTTAAACTTTAAAAAATCATTGAAACACGATTTTTGATAATATGGGGTAAAATATAGCAAAAAATGACAATATTATGAGTACACAATTTTTACTGTGAAGAAAAAATTTTAATTTACCGCTAAATCAAAATAAAAACTTTGTTTTAACATTGCTGAAAGTCCGGAAAATCTAAAAATTTACAAAAAAATTATAAATTCGATAGTCACACGGACCACCGAAAATATGGACAACACATTTGTTTTTCTTAAAAAGCTAATTTAAACTTATTTTTAAACAGATTTATTTTTTCTAAACCTAAGCAAAGCCTAAAAATCAAGCTAAATTGTATTACGAAACATTTTTATTAAATTATCCCATTTTTTAAATTTTAATGTTTTTCACGACTGAATTTTGATACATTTTTAAGCAGTTGCTGTACAAAATTGGTGAAGACCAGAAAAAAAGTAAAAATATTTTTAGAACCACCAGACTCACGGCAATCTATCATTCATATTGGTTAGTATTCATTCATATTGGTTAAAACACTATTAAAAAAATTTTCTTAACAGCATAAAATGTACCTTGAAAAAAAGGTCATTTTTGTCTATAAAACACCATTTATTTTCTTGAAAGGTAGTTTAATCACTTTTTAATGCATAAAATTAAGATCGCAAAGTCAGAATCGACCTAGAAACATGTTTTTTGTTTATGTTTGTTTGGTGGAATTCTCAAACTGATTTTTGGTACACGTTTAGTACTTGTACCGGAACGCAGTATTAGAAGTTGATTTTCAATTGCTGGCTCTCAGCTGGCTCTCGGTTGAAAATTGCTGGCTTTCTTACTTTATCATAAAATAGAACGCTTTGAAAACGTAGAACTTAAGGTTATAGGAAAAACGAGCGAATGAAATGGGGGCGGAAGAATGGCGGAAGACCGGCAAAAGACATGCGGGAACGCATGCTGGCTTTCAGCTGGCTCCCGGAATTGCTGGCTACCCTGTTTTAGCTGCCTTATTTGTTAAAAGGAACGCTTTGAAAACATCGTAATTAAGGTTATTGGAAAAACGAGTGGAATAAATGGAGTAGGAAGAGCGGCGGAAGACATGCGGGAACGCATGCTAATTGCGAGAGCCGGCGTGAACGCATGCTGAAGGTTTTTGAAAAAAAGCATTTTAATTCAAATAAAATTTATTTTAACATCAAACTAATTAGAAAATTCATATTTAATTAGTTTTTAGCTATTTTCATGAATACTTGTTGTCATTTTTGCTTAAAAACCGCATAAAAACGAAAGCCAGAGGGAAAGCCGGCGGGAAGACCGGCGCGAAAGCATGCCAACTTTCCCGCGGTAACCTAAGCCTAAACAGCAAAACCTGAGCCCAAGCAAAACCTAAAAATCAAGCAAAATTTTTTTATAATAAATTTTCATTTAACGTCGTGTTTTCAAATATTTTAAAAAAACATTATGACTTTTGCCTGAGATGAAAAAAACCTGATTGGCGACCTTATAAAAACAACACTAGATAATTTTTTATATTTCATATTTCATTAGTTTTTAGCTATTTTCATAAATACTTATTGTCATTTTTGCTTAAAAATCGCACAAAAGCGAGAGCCAGCGGGAAAGCCGGCGGTAATTTTCATACCGCGGGGAAGTTGGCATGCTTTCGCGCATGTATTCCCGCCGGTTTTCCCGCTGGCTTTCGCTTTTATGCAGTTTTTAAGCAAAAATGACAATAAATATTCATGAAAACGGGGGGTAGTGTTGTGATAACTACTTAAGTAGTTAACTACTTAACTACTTAACTACCATAATTTTGGCTAACTACTTAACTACCTACTTTCTTTTATAGAAGTAGTTAACTACCTACTTAACTACCTACTTTCAAAAAATAAAGTAGTTAATACAAGTAGTTAACAAAGTAGTTACAAGGTAGTCAGAAAGTAGTAAGCGAAGTAGGCAGAAAGTAGTTGGCGAAGTAGGCAGAACATATCTTTATGATGGCAGATCTTTGAAGTAGGCAGATCTTTATGATGTATCTTTGATCTTTATTATTAAACCGCTTTAGTTAAAAATTTTGAATGGTTTTATAGTAAAATAGTCGATTTAATACTGCAATTATCGAGGTCAGTTAGATTTTATTTGCCTATTTTATTTGCCGATTTCATATTTTTTATGATTCCAATGTATAGTTTAAAAAAATGTTTTAGTTAAGAAACTATTTAAAAGCAATCATAATTTTGTAATAAAATAACTATTGAGCTTGAACGAAATTCGCACTCTCCCCCTTCCATTGTCCAACAAAATGATATAAATGAAATAAACCATGTTAATACATTATATTTTTTGGAATCCATCTTAAGTGGGTTTTTAAAACAAAAAAAGGTTGTGTGCGTGTTGAATGCTGTGTGGTATTATTTTTTAGTTAACCGTTTAAATCATAACTTTTTTAGCCTTTGTGTAAATTCAAAGTACCTTCGGGTCAATATCCTATGGTTGAATTATATCTGGCTGACGTCGAAAATTAGTTTGCAGACATGAAGGGACCAATTAAAATTGTGCGGTTATGACGTTTAAAAAAACAAATAAGAACGCAGATTTTTTTTAATTCCACCTTTTTACAAAATATACAAAAATTAACCAACCAACTTTAGCCCTTAAAAAATTTGCTTTTGGATTAAAAATTGAGTAATTTGATAAATAATTATTAAAATACGGGTTTTGATCTTTATTATTAAACCGCTTTCGTCAAAAATTTTGAAAGGTTTTGTTGTTAAAAAGTCGATTAAATACTGCTATTATCGAGGTCAGCTAGATTTATTTGCCTATAGGTCATCTGCGAAAAAACTTAAAATCCAAGTAAAAAAATAAAGCAAAAAAATTTTTTGCAAAAAATCGGAAAAAATGCTGCAGTGGGAAGACAAAAAGCTAATAATCTGACGGGAAGTTTAGATATATTTGCGAACGCTAACCCATCAGCACTGTTATACAATAAAGCGGGTGAAAAATACAAAACTTTTAAAAATAAGTTTGCAAAATACGTCAGCAAAACAAAAGTTAACTTAACAATAAATTATTTTTTCTTGTAAAAAACTTCCTGAATTTCAACTATATTATATTATCTGTTTAGCCGTCTTATAAGTATTGTTAAACATAAAGAACAACTGTCAAAAAACCAATAAAATGTGAAAATAGTGTGTTTTTTAAATTAGGAATTTCAATTTTTAGTTCTAATAAGATTTTAATAAATTTATATATTAATTTAAAGAATTAACTACTTAACTACCTACTTAACTACTTACTACTTAACTACCTAGTTCAAAAATTCTAAGTAGTTAACTACCTACTTACTACCTACTTGTAATTTTATTTAACTACTTAACTACCTACTTATAATTTTAAAAGTAGTTAACTACCTACTTAACTACCTACTTTGATTTTTGGCTAACTATCACAACACTATTTTACGGCCCCCTCACCGTAGTCCGATTCTTTACAGTTACATTTTATAAACAATAAAAACTGCACAAAAGTATATATTTTTATTTGATAACCAAAAAAACACATAATATAAACGCAAAAACGCTTAAAATTAAAAGTAAAAACAGTGAAAAAAGTCGATTTTGTATAGAGCTTCCCGGACTCTCTCTTTAATATCTTGAAAACGGCTGATGAGCGCCAATCGCCACAGTCATATCTATATCCGCCCAAAATAAATACATATATGTGAATGCAAGATTTTCCTTATCTCGCTGGAGGTGTTATACTGCACTAATACCAAAAGTATTTACTTTTGTGCAGTTTTCAACGTTTATAAAACGTGAATGCAAGGCATCACATAACGGTGAGAGTACCGTAAAATAACCCTATGCAAAGAAAAAATATCAGTCCATTTATGCAGTATTTTATGTATTCATGGAAAACCCGGTTAACCCTGTTTCACTTGACAAAATTTTACTCGACTTTTCGGTCGAAGGTTAAGCCTGCAAGTTCCTAAGCGAAGCCTAAAAAATAACCTAAACTTTATCAAAAAGCTGCGCGGAAAAAGCTTAGGTTGTTTTTAGGTTTCGCTTAGGCTTAGAAACACATAAGCATAGCTTCGATCGATTTAAAAAATCATTAAATTTAGAGAAATTTAAAAATCATTTTAAACTTTATCTAATAACTGCGCAGCGAAAGTTTCGCTTGATTTTTAGTTTTTGCTGCTTAAGCTTAGGAAAACGTAGGCTTAGGCTTAAGCTGCGGAGGATAATTTGTGGAGGTATTTCCTCAGGAGAAAACCGTTGGTTATCCTCTGGAAAAAATAAACAATTTAAAAAAATAATTTTTCCAAATCATTCCAAATTTCGTTCAAATTTCTAGTATAACAACAATATAAAAAACATTATTTATTTATTTTTTTGCAACAAAATAACAAAATTTAGGACAAAAAAAACAAAACAATTAAAAAAAAACAAAGACAACACTTTTATTTCCAAGAATGTTGCAGTTGCGTACTTTTCTTCTGCCAGCGTTCGCAGTTATATTTGAAAAACGAAAAAAGCGGAAAAAATTCCCTCGCAGAAATTTTTTCCGCGGAAATAATCTTCCAGCGGTAATACTACTGAGGAAATACTGCTGCGGAAATGTTTTCCGCGGAAATTATTGTTGCGGAAATATTTACCTAAAACCGACATGTCACCAGATCCGAGATTCAAAGCTGGGTATGATGACGTGCAGAATTCCCATAAAAGTTGTGTTACTTAAATCCCCATAAACAAATTCCCCATGAAACAGTGTTAATTCCCCATAAAATTGAAAAATGCGTTTGCAAACTAAAAATTATTTCCGAAAATTAATTATTGTTTACTAAGTCTAAGTAAAGTGTAATCAAGCTAAATTTAAAATGATAAATTTTCTTTGTATTTTGAAAGCGTTACAATTTGAAGGAAATATTGAAAACGCTTTATATTTGTGGGGCATTGGCACTACTTTATGCGAATTTGTACTGTTTATAGGGATTTTAGCCTATGGGAAATTTGAATATGGGGTTTTTGTGTGAATCCCAGAGTATACCCAGGGTCCCTGAGTATGTCTATCCCGGGTTATCCCGGGGTATAAAAAAATAAAATTTTCAGTCAACGATTAAAAAGATATTCAAAATAATATAATTTAGAGCTATTTATTTATTTATTTATTTTTAATTTATTTTATTTATTTATTTATTTCTAACGAATAAAATATGATAAAATATAGAATCAATTAGCAAACCGATCACGGTAATAATATATAGCAAGTCAAACAAATAACAACAATATATGGAATAATAATTATGGTTTATTAGAAACTGACAAAAAGGCCTAAAAATTAGGCAGTAATATGAGTCAATCCTAAGCTTTTTTTAAATTTAACTAGTCAATTATTTGTATAAAAAAGTGACTTTTAAATCAATATTTAAAAATTGTAAAACATGTGTAAAAAGTGGTGGAAAAAATTGTGCAAACTATGTTAAACAAGTAGTTTTTTGCAAAAAAATTACACTGACCGCGGCCGTTTTTTACAAATTTAATTTTTTTAGTTTGACAAATAATCTTCTAAGAAAATTTTTTTACGCAAGTTTACAATTTTTAATAAAAATTTAAAAACTTATCACTTTTTTAGATAGACGTACCCAACTCGGGAGCCGAAGGCCAAAACCTACACCAAAAACGACAGGAGAGGGGTTAGATTAGGTATTGCTTAGCCTAGATTTTGCTTAGACTTAGCTTAGATTTTGCTTAGGCTGAACTTAGGTTTCACCCTGGTCAAAATCCATTGTTCTAAACGGAAGGAATCCCGTGTGCATCAAAGGACCTTATAACTCGCCCGCGCCTTTCTAATAACTCGCCCGCGCGGCGTTCTTTTAGCCATATTCGCACCTTTATTTTGACGCCCTGTTTTTCCGCTGCTCCTCCTACAACCTATCCCACGGAGCAAAACATATATGACGTGATCACGAATACTATATGACATTTTAAAGCTAAAAAAATTCTGGGGTGTTTGCTTAGGCTTAGATTTTTCTTAGGTTTAGGTTTTGCTTAGGCTTAGCTTAGATTTTAGTTAGGCTTGGGTTTCGCTTAGGTTTTAGGCTTAAGTTTTGCTCAGACCTAAGGTCTCCCCGGACAGTTTTCTTAAGTATGGAAAATAGCGATTTTTGGCATACGAGATCTCGTGAAATACAGAAATAATTCCATAAAAAAGTAATATGAGTGTTAAAAGGCAAAAATACCACGATTATAAAGTGCAAATTTATTATATTATTGGCAGTAGTTGAAATAATTGATATTAAAAATCAGATTGCAACAAAATTTTTTTAAAACTCTTAGAAATATGAACTATTCATTATTTATTAGGGAAAATACTTCCAATAAAGAGAAATTGTTACCTTTTTTCACGTACGTAACAATTTATGGGAATTTTTTGTATTTATATTTAATAATATACAATTTTTCGTAAAAAATGACGGTTAATTTTTTCAAAATTGCGGTGAGACTTCGATTTAATTTAATTTGATAAAATTTAACGCTCCAGATTGTATATTTCTATTGAAAATTATAATTTTTGGAAGGCCATAATATCTTTTGTATTTTTTAACGCATAAATAGTTCTATCGTGCGCTTTATCGATTTATTTTAGAGGGTTTAGGGTAGTGCATTTAATTTCGGCACTTTTTCCAATTGGGCATTTTTGATTTTGGACTATATCTTGGGTAATCCTGGACGGAATACGACGTTTGATAGCTCAAATGAGAGCTAATTATATGTAAATGACTGTCGTGAGCTTTTTATTTGTTATGTTATGATATTTTCATGTGAAATTATGTGATTTATAAAAAATAAATTTGTTACTCGTTTTTAGAACATGGGCATTTCATGGTTACGCAATAAATTGGTTTAAAAATTAAACTGTCCTGGTAAAATTTAGTCTATTTTCCGAATTTTTAGTCCCCGTGGTTCTACGTTGCGTCTGTGGTGAGCAATCGTTATAAAATAAAATAGTGTAATTTCGGCACTCATATGCTGTAGGTAAAAACGGATTGAATTAAGTGGTCGGATGTTAAAATGTAGTTGTAAATAGCTAAAAGACAACGTTGAAATGTGTAGTGGTCATAGCACTGCACTTAAACTCGATTAAGGGGGGCCTTTTAAAAAGTGCCGAAATTAAATGCACTTTTTTCCCAAATTTTTCTCATTTTGATACCATTTGGCATTTTAGCTGTAACTTTTTGCCAGTTATACGTTGAACAACAAGTAGAAACTTAAATTAAAGAAAACTGTTTGGAGATAATGATAGGATTTAAAATTTTTGAAAATGATGATTTTTTGACTGAAAAACAATCGATTGTTTGTGAAGTGCCGAAATTAAATGCACATATTTAATTTCGGCAATGTTCCATTTTTTTAAAAACTGATTTAGTTAAGTAAAAAAATACTTTCGTACAGTGAAACTTTTGTGACGCAACGCAGTATCGTGAAAGCTTCAAAATGAGCTATCAAACATGAAAATCGGGCCATACAATAAAAAGTTACGTTGGAAAAACAAAAAAGTGCCGAAATTAAATGCACTACCCTATTTATAAATCGCTTTTAGAGTCATCATCACCCATGGTTGCAGTGGCATAGTCGGTTAGCTCGTCGTCAAATTTTTGAAAGGTCCCAAGATCGATTCCCACATAAAACATATTTGGCCATAATTTTTGTTTGATTTTAATAATTTTTTTATAATTTTTTTATAATTTTTAAAATTTATTTCACTTAAATTCAAAAAATATCATTACTGTAAACAGAATTTGTTGCCTGCTTATCGCCAATTAGTCAAATTTTCGTCATTTGAATATCTTAAAATATTATAATACTTTAAAAGTATAATAATTTATAAGGCTTAGCTTAAGCTTAGCTTAGATTTTGCTTAGGCTTAGCTTAGGTTTTGCTTAGGCTTAGCTTAGTCCCTGATTTTGTTTACCGTTTTTGGGGTACGTTTTGGCCCTTCTCAACCCGGGGTATATTCCGGCCCAAAGATATTGCCCAACGATTTTGACAAAATAACATATGGCATCACTCTTTAATTATTCATAAAACTATTGCAAAAATAGAGCTCCGGCGCTACAGGGGTTGCTCCGGAGCTCCTAAAAGCAGAGCTCCGCTCCGGAACTTGGAGTTCCGGGGCATATCACTAGTGTCTATCAAATTCGGTGAAACAACTGAAATCAATTTTTTCTATTTTTACTTTAAAATTTTTTATTGATTTTGCATTTACAACAGCATGCAGTGAAAAATTCCAATAAGTTGCACAACGAGAAGAAAAAAAAGCTTAATGTAGCTTTTTTGCCCTAGACAGGTTTTATTTTATATTATGGTTATATCTAAATAAGAATTTACCACAATCGAAGGTGCTCTTCAAATATGCCGAATATTTTTAATTAATCGTGTGCTCCTAAATTATGCCAAATACTATTATGGAAAAATATTTTTTCACAGAATAATTTATTGGAAAATTATATTAAAATGCAAAATTCTTCGCAGAAGTGTTTTTTTCGCAGTTATTTTTCCAAAGGCATTATTCAGAAAATATTTTTCCTAGAGATTACGAAAAATAGCATAAAAATTTTTGATCTAACAATCAAAGCATAACGACATTAATAACTGTTTATGTCTTTTAACATCGCCCTTTTACAACACTTTTTATACTATAGGCTTTTAATTAATTAAAGGCGGAGTTCAAGCTTCGGAAATTCGAAATCAACGTGTTGAATGTCCGTAGGTTTTTTTATAGAAAAGTGGAGAGGGTTGTTTTTAAAGGATTGAAGAAAATTATGTAGGCAGATACAAATTAAAAAGTGTATAGATTATTAATAAGAAGTGATGTATGTGACATATAAATAGAAAGAAATTTTAAATAACTAGGAATGTTGTATTTAATATATATAATATTGGAAAGATTGGGTGTATATACGTATAATCTATAATCACAATAACAGCCTTCCGGCAACAATAAAGGCTGGTTCATACTTATGTAAAAACGTCTTTTGGACAAAGTCCAAAGAACGTTTTTACATATGTTTATACGCTGTGTTTTTACATAAGTATGAACCGTTCTTAAGGATTGTACAGTGTAATTAAACTCAACGGCACTGTAGAAGCGACTGAGCGGTAGTGACAGCCGCCGCGCGGAATAATTATAAACAAAAAAAAACAAAAATGTCCATTGTATTTTGAATTAATTTCATTACGCGGTCTGAAATCGGTGAAAAATCCAGCTGGAGTGACATTGGATGTTTCGAATTTCGTTTTTTTAATTTAAACGTAGCAAACTGAGGTAGCAAACTGAGTCAGTTCATTTTTTTTAATGATCAGATAACAGATTTTATTTTATACTAAGCATAGTCTATGCATAGTTTAATTCATACTGTTTTCATCATTTCATTGTATTTTTTTTCTCTTTTTTTTTCTATTTTTTTCCTTTTTTTTCATCAACAACATCAAATCTGCGACTTAATTGCCGCCAATATGAATTACAATTGTAACTAATTATCAATGAACATAGCTATCTGATATGACTTTAAAGGCTCAAAAAGAGCGCTTATTTAAGTCAGTTTTAAAACTTTTCTTGAATGCATCCAAAGAATCGACAGTTACTTGAGATGGGAGTAGATTGTTCCAAGGTGTAACCACCCTATTTGCAAAAGAAAATTTCCTTGCATTAATTCGGCAGTCTTCGATTGTCAATTTAAATGGATGACCACGGGTGGGCTGCAAGTTAAACTTAAAAAAATCATTGGCTTGCAAATTGTTTAAGCAATGTATAATTTTATAGCACTCATATAAATCAATTTTGTCTCTTCGATCCTTTAATCTTTCTAAACCTAGGTAATTCAGTCTATGTTCATAACCAACAGGTAACAACTTGCATTTATAAAACAAACGTCTAGTGAAATTTTGTTGCACTTTTTTTAAAATGTTTATATCCTTTTGTAAATATGGGTTCCAAACTGCACTAGCATACTCCAGAATTGGTGTGACATAGGATTTATATGCTCTGAGAAAATTATTTCTAGTTTCTGAGAAAAATTAGTGATGTCACTCTCATAGCTTTTTTTGCTGTGATTTCACAGTGTTTAGAGAATTTCATATCATGGGATATATAAACACCTAGGTCACGCACGGATTCTGTAGTTGCAAGTACGTTATTACCAAGCTTATATTTACAAATTAACTCTTTGCTATGATTTCGAATATGAAGAACTTCACATTTGTGATTAGATAACTGCAATTGCCAGTCTTGTGACCAGCTGTGTATTCTATCTAAATCTTGCTGAAGTCTCAAGGTTTGAATGTGGTAATCTTTAGATGAAGATTTTACAAACAACTTTATATCATCTGCAAAGAGTCTAATTTGTGAGAACTTAACACAATCAACAATATCATTAATGTATACCAAAAATAAAAATGGACCTAAAACAGAACCCTGAGGAACTGAACTTTTTACAGGAAATGATTTGGATATTGAGTTATTAATTACAACTTTAATTTCCCACCCAACTAAAAATTCTTTTATCCATTTTAAGAATTTACCAAAAATACCATATTTTTCTAGCTTATATAACAATTTTTGATGTGACACGGTGTCAAAGGCCTTGGCAAAATCCAAGTAAATGACATCAATTAGAAATTTATCTTTTAGTGCCTGCGTCCACTCATTAAAAGTTTCCAACAGCTGTGTTATTGTAGAACTTTTTGCCTTAAAACCATGTTGAAACCTTGACAAAATGATATGGAAAAAGACAAGAAGTTCTTCTTTGACAAGCTGTTCCATTAGTTTACAAGAAAAAGATGTAAGTGAAATTGGACGATAATTTTCTTTTAGGCTTTTGGTGCCTTTTTTAAACAGTAAGTTTAATAAAGCTATTTTCCAATCAAGTGGTAATTCTCCAAAATCAAAAGACATCTGAAAGATTATTGCCAAAGGTTCAGCAATAACTTTAGCCAAGCGTTTTAAAAAGTAAGCTGGAAAACAGTCAGGTGTTCGAGACAATTTGTTTGGGAGCTTTTTTAGGGCCTTAAATACCTTTTTTGTGGTAAATACCATGTTGTCCAACTTTCCAATATTTGGTGGATTAAAATTTGGCAAAGTATTATCATCATCAGTAAAAACAGAAGCAAAATAATTTCCAAAAAGTTCAACTTTTTCAAAGTCTTCAGTTACAAATGTCCCATTGTCTCTTTTAATTGGTGGGATAGTTTGTTTTGTTTTAATTTTACTATTAACAAATTTATAAAAATTGTTTAAGCCCCCGGAATTTAAAATTTTTGTTTCTTTATTAGTGTTAAAATCTCTAACTTTATTTTTGTATACTTTGCAAATTTTTTTGTACTCTGATCTTGATTTTTCATCAATATTACGCTTATGCCAAAGTTTTTTCTTTTGATTTTGTAGTTTTCTTATTTGTATTGGATATTGTACAATTTTTTTTTGTTTGTAAATAATTTTTTTCCAGGGACATGTCTATTGATTCCTAACAACAAAATATCCTTGAATCTCTGCCAAGCATTTTCTACTGTGCCACATTCCTCAAATAAAATTTTCCAGTTGATTGTAGATAAGTATAAACTTAGCATATCATAATCTGCTTTTAAAAAATCAGGTATGTAGTTTTGAATCTTATTTTTAGGACTGTCAAATATTTTAAGATTAATTTCAGATAAAATAGTGTCATGGTCTGATTGTGAAAAACTGGGCGCAACAGTGACATTATTGAAAATTTCTCTATCGTTTGTGAACAAAAGATCCAGATAATTATTCCCACGAGTTGGTTGTGAAACAAGCTGATACATACCTAGCTCAATAAGAAACTCAAACCAATTATTTTCATTTTGCGTGTTTGAAGTTATTTTATTTGAAGACCAATCTACCCCTGGCAGATTGAAATCTCCAGTAAAAACAATGGTTCCTACAAAGTTTTCTGTTAAGTTCCTGATTAGCTCAAATATTAGATTGTCTTTTTCTTTGCTAGTACTAGGTTCTCTGTAAATACCAATGAATCTCAGTTTAGATGACTTTTGTAGAATAATGTCAACCGCTACTAGTTCTATTGCATCGTACTTTTCCTCCATTTCAACTTCAACTACTCTAAAAATATTTTTAATTAATAGGACTACTCCACCTCCTCGTCGCTGCTGTCGATCCCTTCGATAAACATTAAATTCTCTATTTTTGGTTATCATTTCATTAGTAGTTGTTTCAGTGAGCCATGTTTCACAAATAAAGCATATGTCAACAATACTATAGTTAGAATCACCACCTGAAATCAGAACATCAAGCTCGTCTAAGGAGTTAGCAAGGCTTCTTGCATTCATACACAAAATTTTTATACTAGGTATAAGCTTTAATTTACTACAGTGATAATTAAGTCGCATAATTTCCTATTTTGAAACATTTAGGGGAGCCTTGAGAGTGATGTCAAACAAAAAGGGATCACCATCAGCAGAATACCGAAGCGAAACCTTTTTGTTCTGCTCTCTAAGCTCCCTAAGTTTGCCAAGCAATTCCTTTTGACAGACTCGCTGTTCCTCATTCAGTGACGGTCTTACATAAACTTTATCAAACTTAGTGACCCCTCTTAGTCGTCCTCCTGAACGTACAGCTCTATTTCTGATGTATTTGTTGAAGACCCTAATTTTTAGGAGCCTGGGCCGGTCACCAGCTCTTCCGATACGAAAAAACTCAACAGGAGTGACCTCACCCGAATCGCCACTATCAAGAGTCTTTAATAACTCGGTCACATTCTCTTTTTCCCCTTCATAGGAATCGCTCTCCGGTAGGCCAGATACGACCAGCATTGTCTCATGTTCTCTTTGCACCTCCATGCGCTTAAAATAACTGTCAATCATCGGCAGTAGACGATTCAACACCTTTTCACAGATGGATGCCACTAACTCAGTATTGACACCAGGAGCTCGTTCTTCCTCCATCCTGGCGAATCTTTTCTCCAAATCCGTCAGCTTTCTCTGGAGGTCCGCATTCTCAGCTTCCAGTCTGGCAATTTGATCATCCTTTGTTTCTCTCGGCATGTTGCAGTGGATGTTTAACATATGTGGGTAATAACTTTAACGTAGTGGGTAAAATCCAAGATTTACCCACTACGTTAAAGTCCAATTTCGTCATTTACAAAAAAATCCAATTTTGTCATTTACATAAGATTTAAACATCTAATATTCATTCTATATCAAGATATTAATATAAAAACATTGATGAAAAACATATATTTTGACAGAAAGTAATTTTTTCATACCTTTTTGATGTTTTTCTGCACATTAAATGACATTTTCAGATATAATATACTTTTATTTTATTTTTTTAAATTTATTTATTTTATCTATTTTAAATATTTAGGGATGGATTTAAAATGAACTGCTGGCATTAATCTAACAACATTCAGTGTTTAAGTAATGTGGCTTCCTGGTGACATTCAAGTTTAGCTCAACGTATAAAATAAACCAATTAATATAATGGTAGAAAATTTTTATAGTGAGCAGCTGCCCAAACGAAAACAAAAATTTCTTATGGTCAACATAATGTCCATCTCTGATTAAAATCAACGGCAGTGTAGAAGCGACAAAGCGGTCGCTACAGCTGCCCGCCGTGCAGAAAAATTATAAAGAAAATTTTAAAAAAAACAATAACAGAAATACAGTATGATTTTCTTGTTTATTTTAACCATTTCAAGTATTTGGAAATGGATTTGAAATGAACCGCTGGCATTAACCCAACAACAATCAGTGTTTAAGTAAACACTTACTTATGGTATTCGAGTTTAGTCCACATCTTTTCTGTCTAAACATACGCCCAGAGAGATATCGCCCCCTTTTCTGCTCTATACTTAGAGAATTTTTTAGGGCTAGGTTAATTCTACCTTTTGAGTATCAGGCAGACAAATATTTACGCTAAAAAAACACCAATTATTATGTAATAAGTTTGTCACGCTTTTTTAGGAACGCACATATTACTTCTTTTTTTTTCTTCTCACAGTACTCGTCCAGTACACTCGTGTCCCCACTTGCATACGGTATAGATTTTGTTACGGGGTTGCATTGAACGCAATATTTTAAGCCCTTTACTTCGTGTCTAGTACCTTCGTGTCCAAGTACCCTCGTGTCCAAGTACCCTCGTGTCAAAGTACCCTCGTGTCCAATTACCCTCGTGTCCAATTACCCTCGTGTCCAAGTAACCTCGTGTCCAAGTACCCTCGTGTCCAAGTACCCTCATGTTTAGTACCCTTGTGGCCCGTTCCACAATAAAGGCGGATTTAAGTAACTTAGTAACAAAATATCCCAGATCTAAGAAAATTGGCATAAAACTATAATAAAAATCTAAAATTTGTATATTGTAACAACTTTCTAATAGTGCCAAAGTGCGAACATTTCATTAATCACAATCAATTTGTTAGATAATTATAATCATTGTATAGGTTGGAATTGTAGTTTGTTTTTGTTTTTGTTAATGCGGGCCGGCTTAATATAATTATTATAAATGAATCATTCCGTTGGCGAAATATTTTTACTTAAATTTTTTTCCAATCCGTATAATTTGTGTACAGATTAAACTTAACCCGCCTTTAGTAAACGGTCCCCGGGGTAGATGTTTTCGTTCAATACCATTGTTATATAACAACATACACATTATTTACTATAGGGTGTGAACTATATTCGATTTTATTGTGGTGGAAGTTTATTTTGTTAACTTATTGGTAAGAAATACTAACTTGTTATCATGATAAAACTCATAGATTCATGATACACTTGTGAGTATTTCGGTAAAATTCAGAATCAACCTCAACCATGAATTTGGGTTCAAGTTATCGTGACGCTTCTACAGATACTTAGCACCCTATTTGTTTTTCATAATGTTTTCCCAATATTTGTACGCTGGAGTGGCTTTGTATATTGCATTATTTAATGATTCCTATAGAAATAATTTAGAAGTTTAGACAAAATACGATTTTATACTGGATAAAACTAAACTCTAAAATCCAATGACTACTAAATATCATAAAATTGTAAAATGTACACAACCATTAAGAATAAGATATCACATTATATCATACAAAAATCAAAATATTATAGACCATAAATAAAAAGAATGTTAGTAACAATTTAAAAAAACGTGTTAACGTAGCACTAAGTTAACTTGCCTTTACTACACTGGCCTCAAAAGGTTTTGTCCCTATCTTTTTTTTATTTCCAATTTGTCAATTTAGCGCTGTTTATTTAATTTTTATTTAAAATTGTATTAATTATTTATAATCCTGTTTATTTTTTAAGAAATATTCGCAATCTATTCTTGTTTATTAAATTATTATTATAATTGTTGCAAATGAAAAAAATGAAAAATAAAATAAACATTATTAAAAAGCAAATTTCAAATCAAACTATCATTGTAAAAAAAAGCAAAAAATAAACGGTCGTTTTTCAAATTAATATCTGTTTACGAATTTTATGCAAAAAACCCGGCTTGTTAGATTTGTCGCTTCCAGATGGACTTTGAGTTTAGTAAAAATTTCACATTGTTATTTTAAAACCAGGAAAAAAACGACTTGGACCCACATTGAGGCGGTGCTAATGAGAAATTCAACAGTTTAAAATCGAAGTAATAAATAGATTTCACAAAAGAGTAAGTTTCGCAGTCGGAATACAAGAAACGAGTTAAATTTCTTTTTAATTCGTGATCTTTATTGGCGTGGGAAGTAGACGAGTGCTCCATATGCTCCGAAATGTTGTTAACAATGTGAACCGGTAGTGTTTTTGAAATGACGTCTCGAAATTTTCGTCGAAAATCATCAGTATTACTGTATTTTAAAACAGTCAAACTTGTCCAGTTTTGAAGACCGCAGCGCCACATCTAACTCGTGTTTTAGCAAGATCATAAAAATTATTTGGTGACAAAATTATTTATTAGAGCAATTTTAGTTATATAGCCACACTTGTTGATCCTTTTATGTTTGATAGTAAACTTTCAAAATGGAACATAAAAGCAGGCACTTAATTATAAACTGCGTGCTCTGTCTTTTTATGATATTTTGAATGCGGTGTTTGCGTGAAAACGGAAAAATAAAGCCCAAATTTGAGCCGCCTGGGGCTCCATAATGAGTTTTTTAAGTAACTTGTCATAAAATATTTGATTGCTAAATCTCAAATAGGAAATTTTGGGTTCTACCAATTTTTTATGAATCGAAAATAATGTTCTTACAGAAGCCAAACAAATTGTTTTGAATATGATGATAATTTGCAAATAAATAATACAAGTCTACAACTTAATAATAATAATAATGAATAATAATCAAGAATTATAATTGTAATTATTATTCGGGGATGGCCTGCTATAACACAAACTTGCGGCGCCCAATGAGCTGTAATATGTTTTACAGGCTTATGGAGTAGTGTAATATTCAGCAAGTCGTAGTAAGCTTCCCTCGCAAAACACCTATAAACATTTCTTCATTATTTATATTTATTAATTTAAACAAAACTAATTAACCTAATAATTCATGAACAGAAAATGAACCCAAACTTTCTGAAAAAAATTATATATTAAAAATTTTTCGTCTAAACTAGCGGACATTTTAAAACTTTGTAAAAATAAAATTGTGCCCAAAGCTAAGCTAAATTAATACCAAAAACGTTTTATTTTTTAACAAAAAATCTTTTTCAAAATTTTAAAACGAATCCCAAAGTACACGAAAATCATTTAATGTGTTAAAACATAATTTTAGCTAAACTCGAATTCCACCTGGAAGTGACATTACTTAAACACTGAATGTTATCAAGTTTTATCAAGCTAGAAATAATACTTCTGCACATGATCTTCCTATAACTTTAAAAAATTTTAGCTGTTGGGCATCTACATGGTAGTTAAATGTATCATTTGAAAAGTGTAAAGTTTTCTCAGCTGGGAATTCAAAAATACCTTCTGAAAAATATTTTATATCGGGACAAGAAATTGATTCAGTTAAAAACAGAAACGATCTTGGTATTCTTCTCAGCGACAATTTAAAATTTTCATTGCATTGCTCAAATAATTTAACAAAAGCGTACGCTAGAGCTGGATTAATCTTAAAATGCATTAAATCAAAAAATCCGTTTTTTCTATTGCGCGCTTTTAAAACTTTTGTTAGGCCACTTTTAGTGTCAAATGTTTCTGTTTGGAACCCTTATTTAAAAAAAATGTTTTATGCTTGAAAAACCACAAAAATACTTCATTAAACTGGTTTGTTTCAGATGCAACATACCCTATACTGATTACAAGTCTCGATTAAGATATTTTTATTTGGAAACCTTGGAAACTCGAAGAATTAAATTTGACCTGATCATGGTTTATAAAATTGTAAATAATTTAGTTGATCTAGATTTTAAAGCTTTTTTCACTTATGAAAATTCTCCTTGTTTATTAAGGTGCCATAATTTTACTCTTAAACGTGTTGACAGGTACAATTTGGACGTCTTTAAGTATTTTTTTTACAGAAAGAAGTGTAAAACTATGGAATAACTTGCAATCAAGCGTTGTTTCTGCTAGAAATTTAACAAATTTTAAATCTTTATTAAATAACATTAACTATTTTTATTACAGCGTATTACAAATATAACCTCAATTATTGTCTGATAAAAAAATTGTTTAAAATGGTCTGGTGGACTATGAAATGTTTTATTCTATTCCTTTTTCATTATTATTCTTTACTAACAACAAATTTGCTAACAATTTGTATAGATTTTTTATTAACAGTTTTATTGTGTTGTTTGTGCTGTACATAAAAAAATTTTCAATTTTTTTCCTTGTATTTATGCTTTGTAACAAGTTATTAAGTAGGTAAGTTAGCGTATATTTTACCTTTACCTGCCCATCGTTAGTTAGGTGAGATCGAAAAGTGTCCTATAACTGTGTTTTTTTATGTTTCTTTTTTCTTTTCTAATGAATAAAAGTTTTTTATTTCATTTCGTTTCAATATTGTTGGATTAATGCCAGCAGTTCATTTCAAATACATTTCCAAATACTTAAAATTGTTAAAATAAAAAAATGAAAATAAAAATATACCAATTTTTATCTGAAAACGTCATTTATTGTGCAGAAAGATATTAAAAAAGCATGAAAAAATTACTTTCTGTCATATGTTTTTTACCTATGTTTTAATATTAATATCTTCATATAAAATAAATATTAGAGATTTTGTACAAGATTTGGGTTCATTTTATGTAAATTACAAAATGAACGGACTTGTAAGCAAATAAAATCCAGCTGACCTCCTCGATATTTGCAGTATTGAATCGACTATTTAACAACAAAAATATTTAAAATTTTCACTAAAGCGGTATTTGGAACCTAAATGCAATTTTTTCAAGTCGCTAAAGTTGGTTAATTTTTGTATATTTTGTAAAAAGGTGGTATTAAAAAAATTTCTGCGTTCCTTATTTGTTTAAAAAAACACGTCATTACCGCACAATTTTAATTGGTCCCCTCATGTCTGGATTCTAATTTTCAGCGTCGGCCAGGTATAATTCAACCATAGTTCGCTACGTTTAAATTAAAACAAAATTTAAAACAATCAATGTCAATCTATAGGTAAAATACTCGTAGCTAAGAACGCAGGCGTAGTTTAATTTTTGCCTGTTTTATGAAAAAAACATCATTTTTTTATGAAAAAAAACTGTTTTTAATGAAATTTCAAAACAAATCATTACTAATATAAGATTATTTTATATTAACAGATGTTAGTGTACAGAAGTCTATTGTATATGTATGCATTTTGTAATCAACGCTTGTATTTTTGTTTAAATTTTGTTATGTTATACGTTTAAAATCGATTTTGGTTAAGATTATTTAGTGGCAAGTTGACATTTAACCTTGCCGTGAAATACTTGCTGCCATCTATTTTAACGGCGCAGAGTAAAATGAATCATTCCAACTTATTTCCGGCCAGTGGTCTCTACGCGAAAAAAAGAGCATGCGTACTGTAAAATTGCATACGTACTCGCGAAATTGCGAACTCACTTCGGATTTTACAATTTCAAGTAAATTTTGAAGCGTCCACCTACATGATTTCTGATACCATTACGCTGATTAGTCGATTTATAAGACGAAAAACAATTCTGCGCGAGTATTAGAGTATACAAAAAGGCGAGAGTCGCAGGTACGACGAATTTACCTACAGCAGTATTTTCTACCGATTTTTGGCCGCCTAATGAAACTAATTCAAACGAACCATTGAACAATGGACAAACTTTAAAAAATTAAAAAAAATTTTTTAAAATTTTTATAGCTCTAAATTATAAGTACATCAGCTAATTATTTAATTTAAAAAAATGTAACAGACAAAAGTAAATATAAAAAGTTAATTTATATATGAGCGCCATTTTAATCAATTTTAATTATTATAAATCAAATAAAGTAAAATGTATTCAGTTCTAAAAACTTCCATTCTTTTTTTTTCAAAATAAGTATAAGGACTTTAGAAAAATGTTAGGAACAAATATAACCCAGTTTAAACTTGTAGATAAATATTCCAACCAAATGATAAATATGTTTAAACAACCGATAAAAAATAAGGCTAATGTTGTTCATCTAAAAATTTTCGTTAGTATTTTTTAAGTTTCTAAAAAACATAATGGTATATAATGATAGTTGCCAAAATTAATATTTAAAAACATAAGTCAGTATTATAGTTTTATTGTTGATGATGAGAAACTATTTTTAAACAAAACTATTATACCCTCAAAAACGTCTAGCACACCGGATGGACTTTCTGCCTTTTTTTAAATCATTGCAAAAAAATAGTTATGTATGTTTTTTCATTATTAATTTTTCAATTTTTAATTTTCTATGTTTTTAATTAATTCTAAAACAACACACAGAATCAAATTTTTTTCCAAAAACATCAAAAAAACGTTTTTATTTATGAATAAAAAAATCATTAATCATTTCGTGATAATTAGCGTCTTATTTCGCTTACAAACCGAATATTTAATATAACTGAAAGAATAATATTTATTTCTCTTCTAACTGATCTAATGTAAGCAACCAAGGTTCTTGAAGCAACCAAATGATTTGAATTTGTTGTGTGGTTACAAAGTTATACGGGAAATATAGTTCGGTTTTGCAGTTGCTAATTGAATAACAAATGAAGGTTGTGATACTATTAATCAAACAAACTCAATTATCCCATTTAATATAAAAATAATAATCATGTTTTTCCTGTCAAAAAATCAATTTATGCTGGTTATTTTAAAAATAACGAAAAAAATAACTGACCTTAGGTCTTGCGGATAAGAACAATTATAACAACACATCGGATCGTTATGGCAGTAATAGCTATTTTGAGAACCACATTTTTCCATCCAATTAGATATAAAACGTTCCACTGGATGTCTTATTAGCACAAGTTTCATTAAATTGGGCTTCTAAAAATAACATCATAGATAAGAATATATTTTTTAAATACAGCGCATTTAAAAGAAAACATACACAGCAGTGTCAAATTATAATAAAAAAACAAAAAAAAACACCGTAATGTAGGGTACAACACTCTGTTGATGATATAGCATTTTGTTCTTGCAACAATTGAACTGTAAATATGAACTATAACAAAAAATTTATATTTAATTACAACAAACCGTGCTGGTTTGCAATGAGATTGTTAAATCTGTAATATGAGTTATTTATAAAATACACGGAAAGCTATAAAAGATTAAAAAACTAAATTTTCCCAGTATATTAAAAAAATTTAATGTGGAAAAATCGCTTACCAATACAAAAAAAATTTCAGAAAAAATGGTTTTTGTTTAAAAACAATTCAAATGGGCATTTTTATGGTTGATAACGCATTTTCACCTCGAAAAATTTAACAAATAAACGAAAGGAGTTGGATTTGGAAACTTAAAATTTTTTATGTCTTTGAACACTAAAATTTAAACTCTTTAATTAAAGAATAGCTTACGTTGTTTAGATGCAAACTTCCTATACGAAGCTTCTTCAAAGAATTTTTAACCATGGCCCAAGAATAAATATCAAGTTCATTTAAGTCATTTAATTTCATGGATGCATTATTTGCATAAAACATAACCTTGTTCAGCATAGTACCTTCAACAAAACTAAATAAATAATATTAAAATTTTAACATAACATTTTCTGTACGTTTTCAATAAAAGTGCCCTCAGTGTTTCAAAATTTTACTCCGTATTTTTTAATTAGAAACTAAGATTAAAAAGAACAAACATGTAAAAAGAGACTTCTTACAAAAATAAATCTTGAGCAAGTCGGTAATAACAAGAATGCATAAGAGTACAAAATGTCCGACTGAGTGTTAAGCAATTGTTTAAATTATAGGTAGATTATTTAACAGTATAGATTTTTTATCTTGTTCAAATAAAAATAGCCTTGAAAAATGCTCTAAGAATAGAGCAGGAAAAAGGGGCGATTTTTCCCCGGGCGTATGTTTAGACATAAAAGATGTGGACTAGTCTGAGATGGACATTATGTGGACTATAGAAAATTTGCATTTGGTTTGGGCAGCTGCTCACTAAATAAAAATTTCTACCATATGATAATGATTTGTTTATACATTGATCTAATCACACAGCACTGTTTTTAGTTTGATGAAATGTCAATTGAAAAAATTATACTCACAGCAATTTTTGACAAGCGCGAAATCGCCACTTTTTCAATTTGAAGGTTATATTTGTATGTATAAGAAACAACTATAAATTTGGAAAAGTGGCGATTTCGCGCTTGTCAAAGATTGCTGTGAGTATAAATTTTTCAACTGACATTTCATCAAACTAAAAAAATGCAACAGTGCTGTGTGATTAGATCAATGTATAAACAAATCATTATCATATGGTAGAAATTTTTATTTAGTGAGCAGCTGCCCAAACCAAATGCAAATTTTCTATAGTCCACATAATGTACATCTCAGACTAGTCCACATCTTTTCTGTCTAAACATACGCCCGGGGAAAAATCGCCCCTTTTTTCAGCTCTATTCTTAAAGCATTTTTCAAGGCTAGTCTACCATTTTTTTGAATTAAATTAAAAAATAGCTTTTTTGAATTAAATTAAAAAATAGCCCAATAAACTATAGTTTTAGCTGCGCAATGACATATGTTTATAATCATTCCGTTGCCGAGATATACTTTTTTAAATAAAAAATAATAAGAAGAAGATGATGAATTTAAATTACAAAACTTACCCACGTTGTTTAATCATAGTTAGTGCGGTGCAGTGGCGCTCCAAACAAAACTTACCTACGTTCTCTAAATATAGTTGGCGCGATGACGTGCGCCAATGATTGCAATTATAATTCTAAAGTAAAAATAATAATAAGAAAAAGACGATGAACATGAATTAGAAAATTTACTCACGTTTTCTAAGTATAATTGGCGCGTGGGTTAAATTGCAGTGTGGCACCCCCGCACCACCGATGATTACCTACCGGCGCGTGGCGCTCTCGCACCACCGACGCTTATTATTATTTTTTAATAAATAAAATTTTGAATTAATTTTGTCATCAGTAATGCAAGAATTAAAAAAATTACTCTGTTGTTTTCACCGATTTCCGCGCGGTTGAAGCAGATGGCGCTGGAAACTGGTTCCGTTTCTGCCACCAATTAAAACCGGTCTGCTTTTTTGTGCGGTTTTTATGAGAGGATGTTGGTTGTCTGCTCTGTACAATCCTTATTGTTGCCAAAAGGCTGTTATTGTGCGGTTGGGAGTTTTTATTTGTCTATTTTTCAAATTTTTTATTTTGATCAATAAATCGATAACAAGGACCTAAATCAAAAAAGTGCTTCCTAAGAAAGTTGCGTAATTCCTTCTTCTTTTTTATGAGCCCATGTTTATTTTTGATCAATCACTAACGAATGAGGAATATCGCTTTTAAGAATGGAGCGTTGGAATAATAATAATAAGAAGAAGAAGAACGTTCTGAATTTCAAAATTTACCCACGTTCTCTAATAATGGTTGGCGCGGCGCCACGGGGCTAAATCGCCCCGTGGCGCTCCCGCGCCACCCATGATTTCCGAACGGAAAACTCCTGATAAAGTTTTGTAACATACTACAATGTCGAATAATTTAAATTAGTCAAAATATTTCACGTTTTAACATATAAAATAATTTATACGTCCGTTGCAACAAAAAACCGGAAATATCTAACAACATTACGTGGAAAAATCCTTATGCCTCATCTGAGGATTTTAGGCTATCGGTTTTTTCGCAGTTCGAAGTTTGCAAAGAAAAAAAATGTAAACGCAAAATGCATAGATATGAAAGTTTTCTACATAATACTGTTGAATAATTAAAATTATTTGAAATATTTCATGTTTTAACATGTCAAATAATTTATACGTCGGATTCAACAAAAAACGTTGAATATTTCACAACATTACGTGAAAAAAATCTCATCAAAGAGTTTTACGTGTTTTTTTTTAAATTCGCGGTTTTTTTATAGCAGAGGCGGCTATGGCTAGGACCGGCTATAAATATTTCATATTACCGCCTAAAACCCTGTATCAACACTGTTGCTGGTATAGGGTTTTAGTCAATGTCCCCACCTCCAATAAAGGATTTTAGGGATTATTGGCGAGAGGTGAGATTTGTTTTAAAAAACTTTATAACAAAATAATAAACTAAGCCCTTAATTTCAGCCTGGGGCCTGTTTCATAAAATACTGGTCTTCGTAAATTACAAGTCTATCAATAACTTTTTTATTCTGAACCATTTGCGTTGAAATTTGAAATGAAAAAAGATTATATGCCATGTGCAAACTATTTAAAATTTCATGTACATAGCTGTTGTGTGTTTAAAGTTATTCCAGTTTTAAACTTTGGCCACTTGTAATTTTTCACAAGTTCTCAAAAGAAAAATTTACCCTACTCCGAGTAGGGTAAAATTTACTTTACGATTTCACTTGATTTTTTTACAAGTTTGTAAAAAAAACTTGAATACAAGTGAAAATACAAGTGAAAAATACAAGTAAAAAATACAAGTAAAAATACCATTGTAAATTTGAATTATTTTTTTGTTGGTTTGTGGAGGTATATTAAAAAATCTTTATATAAAAAAATATAAAAAATCTATATAAAAATTAAATATATTATTATTTATATTACTAATATTAAATTATATATTAAAAAATCTATATAAAAAACACATATAAAAACATCTTTTTATTTGTTTAAAAATTTACAAGTCAGTAATTTTAAAAACTTGTATTTTTCTCCATTTTACAAACTTGTAAAATTTACCAGCATTTTATGAAACAGGCCCCTGGAAGATTTTAGCTATATCAAAACTAAATAAAAATTAATATAAAATGAAAATAAAAATTAAACTAAAATGAAATAAAATTTACTTACATTTTGTTATTTTGGGTTGATTTGCTATGAATAGAGTTAAGGGGGAAGGGGGGCCTACCTATCTTACACCAGTTCCCTAGGTCTGCGTTTAGCAGGAATGCACCCTACCGTGGGAGAACTTATCTTTTGGTGGCTAAACATTGTTGAAAAGATAAGCTTAGACCTCCGGTTGTAGGCTAGGCCGCAATGGCCACACGGCTCCCCGCGGAAAGGCACTGTGCACACAAAACACAGTGTGGCAATCACCTCACCAGTGTGGCAATGGCGGTTTTGGAAAACCAAATCAACCACAACATCCAAAGTGACGCAATTCCCCAGAGCAGATGGTCGAGGTGGGAAATTCGTGGTTATCATGTAGAATAAAGTAATGGAAACTTGCATTTACGATCAAATTTTTAATTTCCTAAAAGCAAATGGATTAATTACAAACGCGCAACACGGGTTTTTACGCAGAAAACCAACATGTTCTCAACTTTTAGAATCTTTTTTTTTTTGATTCGAATAAAGCTTTAGAAAATAATCTGGTTGTAGATATTATTTATTTTGACTATAGTAAAGCTTTTGACTCAGTTTCTCACTCGAAACTTATTTTAAAACTTTCAAGCTATGGAATTGAGGGGGATTTGCTAGAATAAATAAAAGCTTTTTTGTTTTGTCGTTCACAAAAAGTCTTTATTGAAAACACGTATTCAAACAACAGTAACGTTATATCGGGAGTGCCTCAGGGCTCGGTCCTTGGACCTCTATTGTTTTTGCTATACATTAACGACTTACCAAAAGAAATTCCCAATGTGTCCTGTAAGTTGTTCGCCGATGATGTCAAGCTATATCAAATTAGATCAAAAACCGAAAATAACAATGTATTGCTGGAATCTGTGGGTCAGCTTATCAGTTGGTCCAAAAATTGGGCAACTTCCTGTTGCATCTCATAAATGTAGTATAGTTTACGTAGGTCACGATAATCCATGCATTCCTGTTTTTATTGATGGGCAAGTTTAAAAACTACTGATGAAGCTAGGGATCTAGGAGTTATAGTTTCCAAGTCTTTAAAATCGACGGATCACTGCAAATCTATTACCAAAAATGCATATAAAATTTTAAACATAATAAATATTTCGTTGTTTTAAGACCAAAAATATAAATGCTATTCTTACTTCATACAAAAGCTATGTAAGACCAATTTTGGAGTACTGTTCTCCAGTTTGGTCCCCATATCTCTTAAAAGATATTGATAGGATTGAGAAAGTGCAGCGCTATTTCATAAGACGCCTATTTGCTAAATGTGGTTTAAACTGTGCCAGAAACTATATAGAGCGCTTAAAATTTTTAAACTTAATTTCTTTTGAAGAACGTAGTATACATATTGATTTATAATTGTTTTATTCAATTATTAATAAACTAAATGATATAAAATTTAAGAATTTTTTAACTGGGGCACCTATCAAGCCCGAAACAATCATAACCTAAAGATAAAAATACCCAACGCAAAAAAAGATGTTTACTTCAATTCTTTCTTATGAGAGCAGCAAGATACTGGAATGTTTTACCGCAATGTAAACGTGAACGTCACACGTGAACGTGAACGTCAAAACGTTATACAGTTTTAAAAACAAAATATAACAATTAAAGTTTAATGGTTTTATCAAATTCGATAGGCACATATAAGAAGCCATGTGTTTTCCTTCCCCTTTATTAACTTCCCTTCCCCTTTATTAACTTCCCTTTATTTGAAAACAATCGGGTATGTTGTTTAAAGCCTCAAGTTTTTTATCTCTTTTTTATTAAATTGTGTACAATGTAATTTATTTTCGTTCGTGAGTAATTCTGTATGTGATTACATTTTCTCTTGCTTTTTACAACTTTATTGGTATGTTTAAATAAAGGCTTTTTATTTTATTTCATTTCATTTCAATAATCAACAGTATTACGTAGAAAAATTATGTAATTCCACAAACTGTAGATTATTCCACAGTTCGTAGTAGATTTTTTTACATGATAAAAAAATCGACAATGTAGAATAATCTATTTATAATGTCAATAGCTGTTTAATATACAGTCAGACATTCTCTACTCTTATGCATTCTTGTTATTAACTGTAAGTTTTTAAAATACCTAGACCCTAAAGACACGCACAATTGATGTAAAACCGACCAAAAATATTTTTGTGTGTCTTTTAAATTAAGCCAAATTTAAAACTAAAAAAGTGGGGGGACTCCAGGGGCCAATCCACGATTTGAGGAACTTAGATCTTCGCCTCCCAAGAGCGACAGCTGTTACGTAAGAATTTTTCAGAACCTAAAAAAGAAAGGGGTCCTAAGATCTTCAAAGGGCGCAAACACGTGGCTCTTTTAAACGAGTTACACTCCACATTAAAGATAACGAAAAGAATTTATTAAATTCTTTTGATAGCATAAAGAAGTGTTTTTAATATTTATGTTTTTGTATTGTTTGGTTTATCATTGCTTGTGAATATATACATTTTTTCATTTATTTTTAATTATTGTAAATTTTATGCAACATAATCAACACGTGGTTTAAATTAAAAATACAATAAAACATTACCTTAATATGATTAGACATTTGTTAAAAAGGCAAAAAATAGCTTAAAACAGGTTAAAAATAGCTTTTTCTTACGAGGCTTTTTAAAATATTTGATTTTAGCAGCCTTTTTCATCATATGATTATACAAAATTATACCGAAAGATAAATTTATAATATAGTTAATATTCAATCATAATAATAATACAATTATTTCTTAATAAAAAATCTGTAATACATAACTGACAAATATCAACTCACTGATCACATTCCGCAAATTGTGCAAAAATATATATTTAGTAATAAAATAAAATAAAAAATAAAATATTTCAATAATAACATAGTTATTTAATAACAATACACTAAATAATATATTAGAAGAGCCTTCTGCTGTTTTAAGTTTGTAAAAGTTAAGTTTTTTTTAGCAAAACCTTTTTGTTTGTTTGTTAATGTTTTAGTGATTATTAATAAACTGTAAAGCACCAAAAATAAAAAAGGTGGAAATAAAAAAATTCTGCGTTCTTATCCATAATTTGGCGCCACGGATACCTTGTCCGCCAAACGGACATATCTTAATCTAACATTTTTTTTCTTCATCCAAATAAATGTTCTTGTATTTTGAAACTTTATTATTGATAGTATAAAAATATAATTAAATAAATAATGGAAAAATAAATCAATATTTTTTATCATTAATATAAACTGTATTTTGTTTTTTTTCCTTTAATAATATCAAATATAATACTTGTTATAAATTTTTAAACACGAATTTATTTTTAAATTGATACTTTGCCAATTGTTTACTGTAAGACCATTTTCAATGGGGTATGCGTTTTTTCCGCACTGAAATATATTTCTTTGTATAAAGTTAAACACTGTTTTACTGATCATAATGGTAATTGTATTTTTCTTGATTATTGAAATGCTCACATGAGCTGATTATTTATAGAACAAACTTAATTTACTGGATAAAAATAAAATATAAAATTATACAACAAACAAGGCATAGGAAGATAAATGTAGTACAAAACTCATATGCAATAATGATAAGACCTCTATTTTTAATGCAAACACGTATGTTTATGTTTAGCGTAACTCGAGGCGTTACGTTAATAATGAACAACCTCTTTAGAAGGGCCACGTCTTTGCTCCGTCTTAGGACCCCTTCTTTTTTAGGTTCTGAAAAATTCTTACGTAACAGCTGCCGCTCTTGCGAGGCGCAGATCTAAGTTCCCGTTACCCGGCCCACAAACGCGCGTTGACAATTTGCTATGTTAGCACGTTGTTCAAAACAAGTGATAGTGTTTTAATTTTTTACAAGAAATTTTAGAGACCCTTTTATCTAAATGACTTAAATAGATATTTTAATAATTTTATCCATTATTGTTTTAAATACAAGCTAATAAGGCAATAACATCTAATTAAGGATTAACAAAATTCCAAAAAGTGGTTAAAGCTTTGTTTATTTCAAATAAATACGCATAAAATTACTTATATATTAATTTATTTCGTTTGAACAAAGAGTTCACCGAATTTTATTGAGTAAAAAACATAAAAATTGAAACATAATTATGGGTTTTAGACAAAGTGCTAACATATCACCTTATGTTACAGTGTTCGGTTCGTACGTTGTATCACCTTATGTTACAGTTACACCTTATGTACGGTGCACTAAACACGCGTTTAGTGCACCGACCTCAGAACACCTGACAAAACACTTGCTAACAAAAACACGTTAACAAAAACACGTTAACAAAAACACGTTAATACTTCAGTGCGGTCGAAGTAAAGATTTTACTTCTGTATGAATCTGATTGGGCGCGGAACAAAAAAATACTGAATTTGTAAAAAAATTATCATATTTTAACTGTATCTTTAGAATAAAAGTTGAAAAAAACGAACGCAAATTCTTAATTTATTTTTGTAAATAGAAACATACCCATATTTTTCTCGATTGGACAAAACGCTAGGTTGCTATTTTTCACTTGATAAAAATACTGATATCCTTGATACATAATTTTTGGTTTGATTATCTACAAATAAATTTTAGCATACAATTCATGGTTTTGATGTCCGTGTCAGGGTCACGTAAAAAATTTCAGTGCAAAATTTTAACATGTGTAACTATGGACATTTGAAAGCTTATCAAAAAGCTTTCAGAATCATATTTATTTTACGCACAAATGAAAAATACAAAATTAAAAATTAAAAATTTTATTTCTATATTGACACAAAAAAAATTTTCAACACCAAAAAACTTTATTCTGAAATTTAACTTTACGCACATATTATATGAACTGCTAGTTTGTTTTTTTTTTGTGGAAATATTTAGCGTATAGGTAAAAACAGAAAGAAAACAACGAATGTACTTAGTTTTACTCTTGTTGCTAAAACAAGTTCAAAATCAAAAAATTTGTGAACAATGAAAGCGTTAGAAGCTTTGAAACAGCTTGCAAAAACTATTTTAAGTGATTAATAGAACAAAAACATGCAAAAAATCTATAAGTTTTCAATAATTACAAAAATTTTATATAACTTTCTTAAACCTGAAGCATTCTCAAACATTCTATTCCGACTCGCCACAGCTCTTACAGTACCCCTGGTAAAAAAAATTTGCATTTTCCGGATAGTAACATAACGCGGGCTGAAAAGCTGGGTTAAAAAGAAACCCCGGTCGATGCACATATTTTACTATATAATTTACTTCATTTCAATCACTTTATCTTCATTTTATTCTATATCATACTGAAACGAACGTTTTAAAATATAAGCGAAATTTTTTTAATTAATCTAATTTTAATTTTAAAAATTCTGCTTACTGGCACCGGTGGTCTGCTTAGTTGGTCCAGTCGAATTTCACCAATAGGCAATGAAAACTTTTGCAGTGTATAAAGTAATGTGAAGAAAAAAAGAAGGGTGGCTAAATACCTGAAATAAATTATTAATATATCGTTGCTAATCGAATCTTACAACTAAATTAAAATTATTTTAAACTTTATCCTCTTAGAGCTTGGGGATAATAATATCAAAATATTTCGCATAAAACATTAATCGTGCAGACCACACACAAACATTCTTTAACTATGAAAGAGAATATTGTTTTTGCTCCCTTCTGACTTGTCTTAGTGACTGTGATTCGCATAAATTGCTTCCGGGAGATAGTTACAAGCGATACAATTAACAATAACAACCGCAAACGTACATAATCCACGCACGCACACACGCACACACACACACACGCACAAACACACACGCACACATACACACACAAACACAGTAATTTTTCAACGTGTTTGCACGTTCAAACTTCTCCTTCTTATGATTAAGATTATTATTATTAATTAAATATACTTTTTATATTCTATGATATTCCTTTTTCTTTGGACCATCCGCTTTGCAATCCACTTCAAGTAAGGCATCGGGGTACAGTCGAAAAAATGGGTAAATACTCATAATCAATTTTGAGTGCCCAACATGTTCCTTTTAAGCTTCTAAAAATTGATGAATTTATTATCGAGTATATATGAAAATCCGTAATGGCCGAAATAAAAAGAGATGTTATGAACATTTTTTATCAATGCTCCAGCACAGAAATTTTCTAGTATTCCGTTATAAACTTTGCATTCCGTTTCACGTAAGGATTTTAAGTACTCTCAAAATGTCATATAGTATTCGTGATCACGTCATATGTTTTGCTTCGCATGAATGGTTGTGGAAGGAGGAGCTTCAAAAACAGAGCTTCAAAATGCTTGTGCGAATATTGCTAATGAATGTCGCGCGGGCGGCTTAGAAAGGCGCCCGCGCGTTAGGCACGAAAACGGGCGTCCTTTTTAGCGCGCGGCGTCCCCTTATGCTGGATTACTTCCCTTTAGAACAATGGATTTTGACCAGCGTGTTTAAAAAAACACAAAATAAATAGAAGTATTCATAACATATTGGTAATACTGGAAAAAGCCAACAATTTGATAAGAAAAGGGCAAGATTTTTGCTTGTGGACCGAATATTTTATTTATATAATAAAAATAAACAATCAAATTCAGTTATTTAAAGTTTTTCAGAGTTACATAAACAGAAAATTTAGAACCTAAAAGTATTTAATCGAAACAGATACAAGTTTGGAAGAAAAATTCAATAAATGAAAAAAAAACTGGTTATAAACGAAACTTCTTATACAAAATAGAAAATTTTTAATTAAATATTCACTTTAAAAAAGGCTTTAAAATAAGGTAAATGAAAAATAAAATCTTTAAGCTGCAAATTTTTTTTCGTTTGTCTTGTTTGTTGCGATATAATTTATTGTGTGTTATTTGTTCTTTCTTTAGGTAATATGCTTTTTTATATAGCCCCATTGGGCCAGTTATGGGTGCCTAAACTTATTTGACCGCCCAAAACGCTTTATTAACACTGTTGCTAGTATAGTGTTTTGGTTTAAGCCGTTGCCGTAATTGCCTTTTCCTCGGTTACAACCGTGAAACGTTGGTGCGACCTATGTCATACTTCCGTCATACCTAATTTTTTGCGCGAATAGTGCCCAGTGAGCGAGCAAATTGAAATGGTTTAAGCGGTACGGTGGCAATATGCAGATTTTTGTCACGGATACAGTGTATTACTTAGGATATTTTGTTGCAAAAATTTGCATATTACTACCGTACAGCTTTAACCATTTCAATTTGCTGGTTCACTGGGCACTATTCACGCACAAAAAATTATGTATGACGGAATAAAACCTAGTTCATAAGAAGAGCTTACCGCAGTAAAGTTTTTTGTCATACGAAAATACCACCACGGTGAGACGAAGGTTTTACTTTTGTCGTACGAAAGTTTCACGGTTGTAGCGGGGGAAAAGGCCTTCACGGGAACGGGTTAAGCCCCACTACCTAAAATAATGAAAACTTTAAAAACAAAATTTTACTGCACAACATGTTGTTCCTTTTAGGCTAAGAAATCATAATTTAAAAGTAAATTTCTCTCTATCTCACTTTAAATGTTAAACCAAAAATTAAATATAAGAAAACAAACATAAGCAATAAAATACAATAAAAAAGAAAACAACAATAAAAAGTAAAAAAAAATGTTAAAAATAGGTGATTTATAGGTGGAGCAGGTTAATTTGTTAAAAAAGAAAAAAATTGGGATTATGTAATAACCAAAATCAAAAAAGTCAATTCTACGTCACTGATATAAGATCATCAACAATAAATATAATCACAAAACACATCACAGAAAAATGTTGTGACATTATGAGCATTTGAGTGCTAGTGGTCAACATAAAAACGAACTTTCAGTTGTTTAAAAAAAATATAAAAGAAATTCCAAATAAATTACAAAATTTTTGGATATAAAAGGACGTTTTGTCATAAGTATAAACCAGCCTTTAATAAACGGTTGCTGCTCCACGAATTTAAGCAAACATAGCAGGAATAGGGCCCCGTGAAAAAGAGTTTTTTGACTAAAAACCTAAGCGAAACTTAAGTTGTTTGCACAAACAGAGCATAAACTAAAAAAGCTCGGTTCCGTATTGAACCTTAAGCATACAAAACACTTTCTTTTTCACACCGCATACAAACTCCAGTTTCAGGCCTTGTGTCCAAAAATAATTCGTCACTTTTGAAACTGAGGACGAGGCCGAAATAAACAAAATAAACTTGAATTAGGTTTGTACAAAAATGGGAAACAGTTAAAAAATTGGAACGAGACGAAGCAGGAAGCTCGTCGGCTGTGAAAAGTGAAAAAACAACCCAAAAATTAAACACAGATGTAGGTAATCTAATTAAAAACGGATATCATCTAAAAAGATGTTTAGTCAGAAACCCCCCGAAAGTTAAGGAATGTGAGGAAAAACAGCGTTTTGACACGTGCGCCTCAAAAATAAACAGGTTTAATAAAACCCCAAGGTTTCAAAAATAACCACACAGGCAAATTCTTGTCGGAAATTCCAAGAAACAAAACTTTGAAAGTTTTTAAAGCCAAAATAAAAACGGTGGTTTATCAGAGCCAAAACAAAAACGGCTACTTGCTAGGTCTCGTTCCAAAAAACGATAAATACGGTTTTATGCGTAGTGAAACCATTTATCAGTTTATACAGGTTTTGAGAGAAAAGCACTGTATGCTTGCGAAAGAAACACGGTAATTACAGTCACGGTTGGTTTATAAAAATTCGAATGATTGTTTTTACTTTAAACACCGCTGGACGGTGAGTGGAAGACCCATTTGCTACAAGTGTCACCGTGTGGGACACATTACTTCAAATTGTGAAGTGAAAGCAACGAATTTATAGGTTTACTGAATAATTTTTCTGAATCAAAAGGAAAAAATTATAGGCGAATTCATAGCGAAAATGTTTCTAAAAATGAAAATTTTGCAAAAAATTTCGAAAAACGTATAAATTTTAAATAATTTGGAGTATAAAAAGTTGAAACTGAAACGTGGTAGAATAATTGTAGCCGATAAAAATTTTTTCGCGTGGTCTGGAGTCTTCAAGCGCTACAACCAAGTCAGTGAGCCAAAGAGGCTGTGATTTTGATAAACACTTGGCACTAAAAGTTGATCAAGGACTTTTAAAACTCACAACCAAAATGTTAAGTTAATTTTTAAAGAAAAACTTACTAATTAACCGTTGATAACCCCAAAAAATTGTAAACAGAAAGACAGAAATGAAACGAGACTGGGAAAAGTGGCCCTTCAGAACAAGCATTCACGGGCAAGGCGCATATTTTGTCAGGAAGTTTTAATCCTGATCGCATATTACTAACTTTTTGAAGTTTTTGTTTTGAATGTGGTGACCACGGCCGACCGCACGATTAGAAAAAAAAATGAAAACGAGGGACAGAACGAAATTGTAAAAAATAGCCAAAAATAGCCACAAAAACGGCTTTAAAAATGAAAACGCTTCCACTAAAAACAATCAATTCTTGGGAAGTCTAAAAAAGTGTGGATTGTTGACCCCCTAAAACAACAAAATTATTTTTGCGCGGAAAATCGTGTAAATTTGCACAAAAAAACAATGTTGGGAAGAAAACAGAAATAATCACAGACCAAAGGCGTTAAACAAGCCATAATCAGTACCAATTGTTTCAAGACCCGACTGGCTCAACCAGATACTGGTCGTCGTAAAACAATTTAAATGATCAATGTGCAAGACAAATAAAAAATTTACTTAACACCTTTGGAATAAGAACAAGTGAAGTCACTTTGCAAAACCTACACTGATATCTGATATGTTTTGATTATTTTCATGTCTGATACTTTTAGTAACTACTAATTTGTGTTTGTTACTTGTTTAATGTAACTCCATTTAGTTCAGCCATTCGGGGACGACTGATCTTGGTGTGGAAGCTGTGACGTTATGAGCGTCTGAGCACGAGCCATCAAAACAAAAACAATAAAGTAATGATTATGATTATGATTGTGCCTCTGTCACACCTACTAGAACCAATTGCGCTCTCATCAGGTGTACAATGTGAACTGTGCCAAAAAGAAAGGAAGAAAATCCAACACATCATCAACAAAACAGTATAATCAAGTAAACTATAGCCTATAGCTAAAGGCAACATAAAATATGCATTGCAAACTGCTTGAAATGCAGAGAATATGTATTTTGCAGTTTTTATTGAACCAGGTTTCTTGAGTGGCAAAAACATTCGGTTTTACGGTAGCACGGACATGTTTAAAATCCGCTTTATTTTTAATCAGACTTAGTGCATGAAATAAACTTAAAAAATAATTTCCAAATAAATTACAAAATTTTTGGGTATAAATAGACCGCACTCGCTCAGACTAGTCAGTTTTCGACCATGTCAACTTTATAAACGGTAGCTACTCCACGAACTTGGGCAAGCATAGCAGAAATAGGGTCAGCTTTGAAGAGGAGCCCTCGGACCAAAAACCTAAGCAAAACTTAGGCTGTTCGCACAAACAGTGCATAAACTTAAAAAGCTTGGTTCCCAGATTGAACCTAGAGCAAACAAAGCGCTGTCCTTTTCGCACTACGTACAAACTCTAGTTCCACCTCCACGACTTGTGTCAAATAATAATTCGTCACAATATATACTGGTTATAAAAATAGCCTAAATTAAGTGTAATATGAAATTGATTTTAAAAACGGTCGCAATTAAATCCGATTCAACGGTATTAGCGCACAGTTATTTTGTTCAATAAAACTAGATTTTTTTAAGTACCAGATAAATTTCTAAACTAGGTATAAACTATGTACACAAATAGGTAAATTCCAAATAAAAAAATGGGCAGCTAAAAATGTAAATAAACTAAAGGTACAAAATTTTTTCACTTGCAAAGAAAAAAACCCGCATAACATGAAGAAACAAAGTCTTAACGCAATGCACTCTAATTGGACAGTGGCGCCTAAATATCAATATGGCCCTTATTTATTGTTACTAAACAAATTATCTAGACACTAATGACCCAACTAAAGGTAAAAATAAATATACAAAACTAAAATTAAAAAGATTAAAAAAATTTGCGTGAGCATATATCGTAAACAAAATGGTCAAAATTTGTACAATAAATATATCATTGTATATAGATAAAACTCAAATGCCATCAAGAAAGCCATATCAAACAATGAAAATTTTCTTGCCTAAAATAAATTCCTCCAAAATCTTATCTTTAAATAACTTAGCACGTTTCAAGTGGCACTAACTATTTGAAAATACTATAAACTACAAATTTTTAATTAACCTCAGTCCATGATAAAAGAATTTCTGATTATAAAATATGTTCAAAAATTTCAGTTTTATTTATTTTGGAATGGTTAAAACATTATTCAAAAGAAAAAGAAGTCTTTTAAATTGTAATTTAAGTTGTTTAATTTTTTATTTAAATTTATACCATAAATAAAATTTTGCGTATTTTTACAAAAATGATTGCAATGTATTATTGTTTAGTGTTTTATTTTTAACTTTTGGAAATAGAAAGAAATAAACGTGAATTGAAAATTATTATAAAAACAAAAAGCAAAATAAAATTCCATTATTTCCAAATATGATTTGTTCATAGATTTAAAAACTTTGCTTGTTAGATTTGACGCTTTCTGATAGCCTTTAAAGGTGCAATACCGGTATATTAAATCATGGTGTATTTTTTATTGCTATTTAATTAATACTAATCGATGTATTAGTTCACACTGAGAAAAAAATTGTATACAGCAAAAATTATAATTCTCTACGATTAACAAGTTATTAACAAATATACCGCTTGGTTATTTCCAATGTGTTTTTTATACACCATTGTTCAAAACAAAACATTTCTACGAATCGGATATTAACAAAGCTTCATAGAATTCATGCTAAGGTACCAAAAAGCTAAATTTTAAATTTGTTTCAATTACAAAAGGTATTAGATGAATAATGCCATTTTAAAAATATCATATTCCAAAAATAATGTTTGGTGTTTGGTTTATGGTGTGTTTTAGAAGATTTTGAAAATTGAAAAATGTAAAGCTTAAAGAAGTTAAATGTCTTTTTTATAGGCAGTTCACTTTTTTTTAAAGTAAAATTTCGAATAGCTAACAAATAATACCAGAATAACAGCAAACAAAAACACACCAAAAAACACACCAACTATAAAACACAAATTAAAATTTGTTTAAAAATGACAGTACTTACTTAATATTTTTTTGAATTGAACTAAATTTAAAACTAAAGCTTTTTAGTACCCTAGCATGATATCTATTAAGTTTTATTAATATCCGTTCAATAAAAATGTTTTCTTTTAAAAGATGGTGTATAAAAAAACAACATTCGAAATAACCAAGTAATAGTCTTGTTAATAACTCTTTAACCGTTGGGAATTAATTTTTGGTGTAATACAATTTTTTCTCAGTGTGAACTAATACATCGATTATTATCAATTAAAACGTAAAATAAAATACACCATGAATTGTAATACTGCACCTTTAATGGAAATATTAAAAAAAATAAATATTAACTAAAAATAGTATCAGAATTTTTTCGCACTTTAAATTGATATTAAAATAGGTAAAATTTTAATATTAAACTTTTGTATTTACGATTGCGAATACTTGGTTTGCAAATTACAAATAAAATTAGAATTAATAGAGAGAAAAAACACACAAACTTAGGTAAACCAACGGATATAATCAGTAAACTATTGCGCAAAATATTTAAGGGAAAAATTTACATGTAATATGCACTAAGCTCTAAATTAAAAAAACAATCGCAAAAAACTTTTAAAACTTGTACCTCAATATTGGTGCAACCGTAAAACTTTAAAATTAAAAAAATGTTGTAAACGAGGTAAATTTTACAGGGTAAAATCAACGCGAGCACTGTATAATTGTTGATGTGTGAAAAATTTTATCACATTTATGATAAAACAACTATAAGTTGTTTCTTGTGTTAACTGAGATTTGTCTCATTACAAAAGTATGTTTTGAAAGGGTTTTTTAACAAAAATTCTGTTTCCACTCGAAAAAAAAGAATTGAAATCTTGATATTAACTGAGATTATACAAAAAACAACAGTATAACCGTGAAGATTTTCCGAATGTACACTGAACTTTTGAGCTAATTTATTCGTGAAACGTTGCAGCAAATATGCGTATTTTTTGCACGCGTAATATTCCGTGCAATTATTGCGATAAAAAGTAATGATAAAACGTTTATTGAGTACATAAATATAAGACGTTTCGGATTCAGCTGGATCCATCATCAGTTATACAATACATTTCTAAACTATAAAATTACAAAAGATATATAATGTCAGTAAATATAATATAATAAGGAAGAGTTACACTATTAACAAAACATGCTGATAAAACACATATGGGCAAAAGACAAAAAGGAAGCACTGAGAACAAGGAATATAAAGAAACTATTAAAAACAGAAAAGCTCAATACTGGCAATATTTTTATTTAAAACAGGCTTATTTTTCTTAATACAGAGACTTTCTTTAATTTTAAGACGGAACTCATTAGAATCAGATGCTAAAACATGGAAATCATTAAAACTCGGCTCAACAGTTAGGTCCTTGCAAAATAAAACATGATCATGTATTGCGGATGGCTTAGATAAAACTGATCGATTCGTTAAGCACGAAATACCTATGTGCTCTGAAATCCGGGTACCTATGTGGCGAGTAGACTCGCCAATATAACTCCGTGCAATTAATACTTTTTTTGAAAACCGACTATTATTTAACTGCCAAAATTAAAATTAAAGCCCTGTTCATAGTTCGTCCAAAATGACAAAAGGTCAAAACCAAAAAATTCAATTTTAAGTGATTGAAAGACCTTTTTGAATTTTTTCTATATTTTTGACATTTTGACGAGAAAAAACAACTATGGAAAGTTTTTAAAATTCAAACAGCCTGTTGGCACTATTCAAAATCGAACTTTTGGCTTTAAATTTTTGGAAATTTTGGACAAAGTTGTTCTTTTAACAGTACGTTGGAAATCGCCGCACAAGAAAACTATAGCAGTAAATGACGGGAACGGGACACGAGGGTACTGGACACAAGGGTACCGGACACAAGGGTACTGGACACGAGGGTACTGGACACAAGGGTACTGGACACGAGGGTACTAGACACGAGGGTACTGTACTGGACAGGGCCGGTCGTTCAAAAGTCTAAAGGAGGACCTTATTTTAAAGGGCCCCCTTAAACTTAAGGTAAGTGGGCGGCTCAAAAAATTCGGTTGCTGAAAGACAAGGGACCCCCTTAAAATCGTAAAAAAGGTGGCAAAAATAAGGTAACTCCGTAGCTACCTTATCTTTTAATAGGGATCCCTATTTCAGTGTTTTTTGTAAATCGTCCAATGACCAAAGTGTTTTATTGCTTTAATATTTACTGAAAAACAAATATTAAGAGAGAATACAACAAACTTAAATCCGTTGGAAAATTAACTGTGGCGAAAATTTTTTTCCAATTTCAGATTTCGAAAAGATAATTTTCTTCGTATTTTTGATTTAATCCTAGACGATCTTATTAAAAGCACAAGAGAAGCAAATTCTTTAGTTTGAAAATTAATTTATCTATAGTTTTGTATAACTAAGCGTCTTGTTTGTTTTTTTTGTGTTTTTTTTGAGATATAGCAAGCATGTTGTACCTTTATGTTCTTAATTTAACGGTCAGCAGATTTATCTATTTGTTTTCTAAATTTTTAGCTGTTAAAGTCGATAAATTTATCAAAATTTCTGTTAAAAACAATGCTCTCCAATCTATTAAACAAACTATAGTTATGTTCCTACCCTTCAATATAATACTCCTGAACTTTGGCCATTTGAAGCGTAGGGAGCTCCGGAGGTACGCATCTTAAATGAGCGATTCAAAACTTATTTAAGCTCATTTTATTTTTTTTGTACTGTAAGTCTGTTACCCTTGCTGTAACTTTTGCAACAAATAAAATTTCTTCTTCTTCTTCAAAATGTGTGTCAAATTTTTAGGAGTATTCTTATCGTTTGTAACTAGTTTTGAAAAAAATTAGTTAATTTTTTATTGACATAATCATTTATGGAATTGGGGGCTTTGGAAAACATAACTTGTTTTTATAATATTGCAAGATTTCTTGGTATCATACTGTAGCGGGCCAAACAG